>JAHWFP010269669.1:1835-28625 GCA_023313725.1 Lithobius niger
GTCGGGGAGGTAGGTTCTGTTTAGTCTTCTAGGACAGGGAGAAAAAGCGGAGTTTTGACTACGCGACGGTTCTTTATGATTAAAAAGGAGTCGGGGAGGTAGGTTCTGTTCAGTCTGCTATACAGCAAAAGCTGGGAAGACTATAGCAACGACTTTGTTGATTTGTCTGTCTGTCACCTTGTTCAACTCCGGAATGGTACCAGATAAAGACAAATGGTCTTCACCATTAGGTTCGGCGTCCAAAAATTAGTTAAACTGAATAATAAAAAGAAAAAACGGAAGTATAAAACGGAAGTGGCCCGAAAGAAGCAGAAGTGATGGAAGTGTACAGAAGACTGCTTGCAACTAGGTAGTCGCTGCCCCCGCGTGTTACCGCTTGTTAACATCAAAAAACGCATTTTCGTATAGAAAGTATGGTTGAGCATACCCCTTAATAGAATTCTAGATCCGCCCCTGATTTTAAGATAATTTATTTTCTTTAGCATTTCTGAAGTGTATATATTCGTACGATCCTACCGATCAATGGAGGACTGTATTTTATTTTAGCACAGTGAACCACCTTATGCCTATTCCACAAGTTACAAGTAAATATAATTTGATCTACTTAGTGGGCTAATTTCCAAGAAAGGATTCACAGAACAAGATCAATGACACGATTATCTGTGGTAGAAGTCGTTAGTGACTGATAATACCCCAATCTTTCGTTAAAAACCTACTTCCCTTTTTCATCTTGCTTCTCTTTTATTTTTTTGTCTAAACTAAAATTCCTTTTATTAGATCATCTCCGAAGTATTCCTGCGCGCCACACCTTACAGATTTACACTTCATTGCAGGTCTGTAAAGTGTTTTTTTTTTTAATTTTTGGCCTGCGTGGTTAATTACGACATCATTGGCGTAAAATCAGATCAGCAACCACAAGCTATTCCTTAACTATGCACGTTTATCTGTATCTTTACCATGAGGTAGGCTCGTCAATCATCCGGCTGCTATCTAAAGTAATCAACGATATGATGTCGTTCTTTCTTACTTACCAGCTTTACGTTGGCAATCTCATTCTGTTGACAACATCGCATGAGGTAGTAACACATGGATCTTACTCTTTACTTGAAGTGCTATAGAAATCAAGGAGACCTGCCTGAATTTTTAAAGTAGGGTGTTTTAGTTTTGGATAAGAGCAGGTTTGGTGTTAGAAGAAGTTTTATTTCCCAGAGTTTTCAAGAAGATGGCGAGATCTTCATTGGAGGCCTTGAACAATGACTACAGTCAATTGGAACCATTTAGACGTCGTGCTGTAATACAGGAGTTACCAAATGAAATTCTCGAACACATTTTTAGTTTCTTACATATAAAAGAACGTATTAGAACTGAACTGGTGTGTAGAAGGTGGAGATATATTGGTAAAAATGGGCTGTGGAATTACCCAACTAAACTTGACTTTTTTGCAATGGGATTGGAAGGCATCCCTATAACGGATGACGTTGTGTTAGCCATTTTGTCTCGTTGCGGTAGAAGTGTGAAACAAATGAATGTGTCAATGATGCTGATCGATAAAGACAGGTGTAAGTTAGACTTAACAAACAAAGTGTTCGACATAATAGGAGACAACTGTCCAAATCTCGTAGAAATCAGGTTGGAGGGAACCGAAGACGACTACCTAATAAATTTAGCCCAAAGATGCAGGAAGTTGAAAAAGGTTTTTATATCTGATGCAGAGTTAAATGATGACATCCTCTGTACGTTCGTAAATCATTGCCATTCATTACAGTATTTTCATTTGGAAGACAATTGGCAAGGTACTCCAGTTACTGGTGACTTTATAGATTCCTTGAAAATGGATTTGAAGGGAATCTACTTTTACAGTCGTTATCCTATCAATGAATATGTTTTTGCAAAACTCATGAAAAGACGTTGTCATATAGAAGAATTGGCCGTAACCTGCTTGTTTCTTTGCCTTCCATTCGATAAGCTAAAGATAGTTTTGCGTTACTACTGTAATACATTAAAAAACTTGTCTTTAAGAAATTATGCAATGAAACCAAGTGAATGGTATTGCATCCCAGACATGATATCTCAGTTAGAAGTGCTTTCTTTGGAACATGCTGTTGGAGTGGACGACAACTTGATAAAAACCTTGGCATCAAAATGCAAGAAACTTAGATCCTTGAACCTCACACGTACAAATGTTACTGATGCTGGAGTTGATGCTCTTTCATCACCGCCATCTCTGACAGAGTTAATTCTGTGTTATACAAAAGTAACAGACAAAGGAATAGACAGTTTGGCAACCCAAGGACGATTGGAAAATCTTGCTTTTGCTTCCGGCTATGGTAGCAACAAACTGGAGGGGAGTTGTATTTCTCTAGCCAAGTTTTGTCCAAACCTTCGGATTCTGATAGTAACAGGCAAATATTTCACAGACCGACTGGTTGCTGAAATCTCTTCTTCTTTGGAAAGTGGTTTTTTGAAAGGTCCAGTTTGTCTGTACGTTTTGGATACCCGAGTCACAAGAAACATAAAATGCAGCCACAAATTAACAAATTAAGAGTGTTCTTTTCACTTGCAGAACGTGACATCTTCTGCTCCGAGCTAAGTTTTAAAGAGTAGAAAAATGTAATATTGACACTAATAACTTACACAATTTTTATTTAAACGTAATGCTGTCCCACTCTGTACGATCCCAATCATTAAAAGGAGACAATATGTTTAATGCATGTACAGTACTCTCGAAATACCATACACGGCGATAGCCGTATCTATATAAGACTGAAGTCCTCTCTCCAGCAAACTAAAACGATTAATTTCTCTGTTCCCATTCAATATATTTCGACCAAACTTGGCCAGATAGTAGATAGGTATGGAAGGTATATTTATACCAACATTTATGCAATTCCGTGCAAGAGTAAAAGTAGAGAACCAGAAAACTGTTCACTTGTTGTTGTTGTTGGGGATCTTGTTTTGGTGTGACACCATTTCAGAAAAAAACTACTGTTCCTACACAAAATCTGAAACGTGATTTAAGCCAGAAATTTTCTTGGGCTTCTTCTTCACAGAGACCACTTTTACAATTGGTGGAACCATTCCGGAGTTACAGGACCCTAAACGATCATTTGGATTGTTTTACATTGTTTTAACCATTGTAATTAAGGATCGATGCCACTCAGCAAATACCAAATTCATTCTTCGTGCACGTGTTATGCAGCTGATGTCAATGAGCTCCTCTATGAGTTAAGAAAGAGAAAGGCATTGACAGACAGCGAAATTAACTTTGGAGTTGTCTCGGATGAAGTGTTTGTGGAGGTGATGCGAGAAGCTGAAAAACGAGGCATCAGTGAGAGGTGTGTGAGATAGCATGGAGTAGATACTGTGATGAGGGTTAAGGCAGCAAAACAAGGTGGACAAAAAGTAGTAGGGTCAGCAGTGACAGGGACTACATCAACATCAGTAATAAAAGTGGAGGAACAGCAAGGAGTTAGAGCAAGTGATAGAGAGGCGGCAGTGCAAGCGGTCAAGCTTTTTACCGCTGCTGTTGCAAGAAAACCACGGATGATGTGAGGAGAGAGTGATGTGGAAGTAGAGGACAATGTGAGTGCAGAAAGGGAATTGAGTTGCCAAGGGCTTTCAAAGAACCTCAGTTCTTGAAGAAACTGTACGGAGGTGGTCTTTCGAACGTGGGTATGTCAATTTCGGTAGTGATAGTCTGCTCCGGCAGGCAGGCCCTATCCTATCACTCAAATACACCTTGCTGTGGAAGAAATAGTGGGGGTGAACGAGGTTCTTTGTGGGTCCTCTTAGGATTGGCAATGCCTTCGAGGTTAAAGTACAAACCGGAGCAGCCAAACAGAGGCTACTGTAAGCACATCTGAATATTAACGGACAGACAGCGGAGATATTCGACCTTCATGAACAGACTGTCCAGGCTAAGCTCCACTGGATGCCAAGGGGAATTGTGCTGCAAGAGGTAGCTGCGGGTCTAGTGTATATAGCAACCCTTGAAAGTCACGCCTTTGAGGACCTACATATGCGGGGCAATGCAGTATGTGAAACAACAGTAAGGCACGTAACTTTACGGCTGCGAGAGGGGATAACTATTGAAGATGTACCAGATGTAGTAACGATCAAGGGTATCTCTATGCTTATTCTCGTGAAAGATCGTGTGCCACAATGTTTACATTGTTCAGTGTGCGGACATTATCGATGCGCGTGCAGGAGTCAGTTCTGTGACACGTGTAATGCGTGGTATGCTCTGCAGGCGCTTATGCCTCCCCATCTTCAGGCTATTGGTCTGGCCAAATTTGTGCAGCTAATGTCACAGTCGCAGCCGGGTGGCGAAGCTGAGCGGTTTCAAGACGGATCTGGTGCAGTGCCGCGTGACAAGCAACACATGCAGCAACAACCCCAGTGGCAACTGCAACAGCAGCAGCAAAGGAGCAGTGGCAGTGAGACTCAGGCAACCCTGGGGTTGCCGACCACGAGCACCAGCGCTTGTTGCCTCACCACGGTGCTGGATACGGTTGTTTTACAGCAAAAACATGTGAAGGAGGCGAGGAAAAGTGGTATTGTGAATGCAGCATGGAGGAAAGGGGGACAATCCGAAAAGTCGTCACAACAAGTAGATCGAGGTGATGAAAGTGACGGACCATGGTTTACTCCCGAACCAAAGAGAAAATGCAAACGGAAAAAAAAGTAACGAGTCGGTGGTGTCGGCACCCATGCAAGGATGCAAGGATGCAAGATGAGTTCTGCAGCTGATCAAGTGCATGAGGATGGCAGAGAAAGCATAGAAGATATAAGCGTGGATTCAAATGAACGTGAGGTAGTAGGAGATACAGCAGGGGAAGAGCAAGAAGTAGACGATTGTTCACATGAAATCATCCCAGTTGAAAGTAGGGACCCACTTCTGAATAGGGTCGGCATGTCGCAGATTTACAACAGCATGAGTAATTTGAGTAGTAGGGAGTCAGGGGGACAGGAGATAGGGGTGGAGTTTAGCATGTTATAAAGTAGTTTCGTAGAATGCATGTGGTGTTCAACAAAAATTAAATGAAGTTGAGCAGCCTCTGCAGCATGCAGAAGTTTTGAGCGTACAGGAAGCAATTAATATGCAAGCGTTTGATGCCTCAGCTTGGAAGGCTGACTTTGTATTCTAGGGGATTCGGGATGGGGTCTTCATTAAGTGGGTGGTCCCATGTCATTCAGTTTCTGTCACAATGCAGGTCAGAGGTATAGATGCTGTGGTGATTTGGGTATTTATGGCGGGGCAGTGGGTGACGACGGTATTTGTCCATGATACTGGTAATCCATCTGTGGGTGAGTGGTCTCAGTGGATTGATCAGTATGCAACACCAGTCATTATTGGTGGTGACATTAACAGTCACCACTACGATTGGGGATCATTGCAAATTGATGCTTGGGGTCGCCAGCTTGCAAGTGCTATTGCCACACAAAATTTAAAAATATACAGGATGGAACTCCTACGTTCGTTTGATGGAAGCGGACTGGCGTTCAAGAGTCAGTTTTGGACTTTTTCGTGTGTTCACGTAGTTTGGCTGCAGCCTACACATTTGAGGTTTCAGTGACCACTTCCCTGTTGCTCTGTGCCCACGTAAGAGCAGTGGACCAGAGGTGTGACCAGGGTGATCCGGGTCTGAGCCGGTCATACCCAGTTGTTTCTAGTGGAATTTTTGAGACTTGGTCGCCGCCTGCGCAACAAACTGTGCGGTGTGCTCTCCAACAGCTCGGTTAAATCGTCCACCATGGTGGACGAGTAGATGTACCATTGCAGCAAGAGATAGAAGGCGGTTTTATCGGCAATGAAGCAGAGCCCCTATTGAGGAACTGTGATTTGTGTACCAGGGAGTGTCTGCAGAGACGCACTATATTCAGAAACAGGATAAGGGGTCGTATGGTGAGCGGCTGTGCGAGAAAGTGGCTAAGACAAATTCGCTGCAGCAGGCCTGGAAGGGCTTAGGACGGAGTAAGAGTAAACTTGTGCAAGAGTGGGTTTACAGCGCGATGACTTCTATTAACAATCGCGAAGTGCTGCGCAACGAGGAAATGGCTGATGCTTTCAATGCTCGGTTTGCGAGCGTTTACAGCCTTGCTGCAGGGTCGCCCGCGCCAGCACCAATTTCATGTATGATATCTCAAACAGGTGGCTTGCCTTGGGATTTTTTTGAATTTAAGGCGTCCCTAGCTAAGTGTAGGAATTCTAGTGCGGTTGGCATAGATGGGATTGGTTATGACACCATCAGGTGCATGCCGGAAGAGAAGCAGCGGTCTCTGCTAACTTTGTTTCAGCAGATTCTCGATGGGTCACCTGTTCCTCCATCCTGGCTCTTCACCATCTTAGTCCCAGTGCATAAACCAGGGAGTAACAGGTCTGAAATTGCAAATTACTGGCCAAAGCTGTGCTATCATGTATCCGAAAAGTACCACCCAGGCCACAGCGCACAGGAGGCTGTCCTGTTTTTACTTTCCAGCATTCGTGAGGCGTGGGCACAGGGCAAGGTAGTCTTGTTCGGTCTTTCTTAACATCCAGGCGGCCTATGATTATGTGTCCGTGGCCTGGGTCCGCACCGCGCTGGTGAGCATGGGAGTTAGTCTAGAACTGGTTGACACTCTAGTGGCCCTTGTAGGCATGAGGACATTCGCAGTTAGAGTGAATGTCAGCGGGTCGGAGGCTGCAACTAGTTAGGCAGGAGACTCCCACCAGGGGGTTGCTTGAGTCCAACACTTTTTGCAATTGCCATTAACGAAGTCCTGGTTAAGATCTCTGCCACAGCAAACATTGTCTGCTACTCAGATGATGTTGTGGTGTGGTTTGTAGGTGACAGGCTAGACCTGATGGTTGAAAGAGCACAGGGCACCCTGGATTGTGTTCAGGGGTTTGCTTCTTGCCCCGGCGAAAACCAAGGTAGTAGTGTTTGCGTGCTTTGCAATGGTAGCGCTTGATCATGTGCAGTTGCACGTAGGAAATCAAGTGATTGGTCCAAAACCAAGTGTCAAATATTTGGGGGTGGTACTGGATGCAGCGCTAGACTGGTCGCTGAATGCTGAGAGAGTTAAGGAAAAGGTATTGGCCCGAACAGCGGTGCTGCGGGCACTGTGTGTGGGCCGGAGTGTTACAAGAGGAGCATTACTTGCAGTGTATAGGACATTTCTTAGGTCAGTTATGGACAATAGGCGGCATTTGAGGCACTACATGTGGCAGTGAATGCTTGACTGTGCACTGTATCAGGTTGTGTTGCTACTACCCCAGTTCAAGCACTGTGGGTGGAGTGCTGTGAGCCACCAATAGAGGTTAGAGCCAAGGAACTTCTTTTGGTATTGTGCGTGCACTATCTGAACCGTGGGCAGCGTGACCCAGTAGGTCGAATCTTGGAGGATTACAGTAAATTGAATGAGCGAGCCAGGAGCGTCCTGGGAGAGACAGGAGCAGGAATCAGTCTGCTCAAGCAAGTGGCTGATTGTGCACTCCCTGTAGCCAGGGCAAGAACACTGAGCCCCCGCACTTGGTGCCCAGCTTTGATTCAGATTTATGAACCAAATAATGTAGACTGTGCAATTTATTGTGATGCCTCGTTTTGTAACAATATGCAGTCTGGAGGACTGGGTATCTATATCCCGGCGTTGAAGGTCTCACTGCGAAGGCAAGTGAAGCCAGTCACATCGAGCATGCTCTGTGAGCTGCTTGCCATCTCGGTGGCGTTGGATGTTGCCGTGGACTTGGAGCTGCCCTCCTTCATGCTGAGATTCCCTGGCTTGCTATAGGCTTTTACTTAGAGCATGTGAGAATCTGAATGTGAGTGATCCCTTGATTTATACGGTGTTGTGGAAATTCTGGGTTGCAACACGGGTTTGCAGAGTCGAGTTCCGGTGGTTGAAAGTACATAGTGGGATCCAAGTAAATGTTGTGGGGGATGGGCTTGCGCGGGAAGCAGCAACTGAGGAGTGTCTGAGTGTCACATCCGCGCTCTCTGTGCAGATGCGCCGAGCATTGGATAGATGGTGGTCTCTGTTGCAATTGCAACAGGGCTGGGATGCAGCTGATACAGCCAGAGGTTTTCATGTATTTTTGCACCCATGTTTTGCTACGAAGACGATCATTGACAAGTTATGTTTTCAGGATGCGAAGATGGTTTCCAGGCTAAAAGTAGCTCACACCTTGCTACGTGCACATCAATTTCAGTATAGCTGGGTTGGGTCGCCGACCTGCTCTGTGTGTCAGGTGGATGAGACACCAGAGCATGTGCTTCTACATTGCCAGAAGCATGTTAGATGGCGAAATTTGTGGGCCAACTGAGTTTGTGAGTTAGATATAGTGCGAGCGTTGTTGTCGCACGCGAGCGGTAGGGCATCCTAAGTAAAATTGCGGGCGATAGCGGCTTTTTGTAGTAAATCGGGGATTAGCATATGAGGGTGCATGCACTAGTGTCGATTCTTCTGTCCCTTTTCTGCCTCTGCCTGCCTCTGTCTGCCTTATGCTGTTGTGCTGTGATGTGATGAGGATCGGTGCAATTTTGGAGCAGAGGAGAGAAAGTTGGTAGAGGTGGTGATGAATATAGTTGCCTGCCGGAACTTTCCCTAGATGGGGAAGAGAAGGTAGGCCGATTCCCATTGGTGGTTGTGCGACGGTGCTGCGAGTGATTAGGGAATATTGGAATCGAGTGACTTGCTAGAACTTTCCCTAATTGGGTAAGAGAAGATGGGCCAGCCCCAATCTGTTACGACTACGATATAACAGTGCCATGGTGCTGCAGTGCTAGTGTGGTGTGGAGGCGACGAATAGTAATGTGATGATCGGGTAGTGATGACCGTGTAATGACTAGTGTTGTGTTAGGAGTAAGGGTGTGTAATGCTGTTTTATGTTACATGGGGTGTGCGGCTGCGGGCCATGGCTCAAAATAAATATTCGTGAAAGAATCTGCTTTGTGCAAGTGTGCGCAAGTGTGCACTTCAGTGCAGGTGTGGGTTTGAGCTGTTTACAGCTTCATGGAGCGGTGATGTGAGGAAGAGAGCAACAAATGTTGGTGAAGGCAAGTGTGAGAGTGCTCCAGGTGCGCATTGGAGTGTCCGTGCAATTGACGTCCTTGTGCATGGTGATTGTGACTGGTGAAAGTCGATGATCAACGCCGGTGTGAGTGTGTGCAACATAGTATGTACTTGTACACAGTGGAATCACTAATCGACTTCGTGGAAACGGACGATGAGCAGCCAGCTCGACCTGGAGCTTAAGACAAGGATGACAATTTTTGTACATGATTGCGTCAATTTGTGTCGTGTTCACACGGTTTGGTGCGTAGTTTTAGTGTTTGATTTCTTGCTTATAATGTAATGTGCGTACGACTTTGGGTCATGGCTCTGCGAAAAAAATTGAATTTGAAATTGAAAGAATCCGCATTTTAGCTAAACGCATATAGTAAAAAAGTACACGGATTACAAACAAAACATCAAGTGTGCCGTAAAAAAACCGGGTGTTATATGATTAAAGCGTCAATGTACTTGTGAAAATGTACACGGATAAAAATTGGAAATTTGGAATTGCAATAAGCAAATGTACCGATGAGAAAATTGCATCTGCTCAAGTGCTGTTGTGCTTTACGAATCGAATTACCTTAAAGCACAACAGCACTTAAACAGATGCAATTTTCTCAATTGTACATTTGCTTATTTCAATTCCAAATCTTCAATTTCTAACGTGTACATTTTATTATTACCGTAAAGCACAACAGCACTTAAACAGATGCAATTTTCTCAATTGTACATTTGCTTATTTCAATTCCAAATCATCAATTTCTAACGTGTACATTTTAACAAGTAAAGTGACGCTTCAATAATATAACCCCTTTATTTACGGAAGACTTGATGTTTTTGTTTGTAATACTAAGTATATCTAGCAGACAATTGTTAAAAAAATTTCTAAAACGTGAATAGACCTTTTTTTGTTGTCTGAGCTTGTTATTTAACTCTCAAAAAAAGTGGAAACAGTGAGTTCTTGACTTGTTCGGTTAGCCTATTTCGTTGCCTCATAATGAGACAAGTTATATGCTTTTCCCCTTCAACTCTTGTTTTCCATGAACAAACAAAATTACAGACACTTTGATAATTCTGTGATGCTGGCTTAGTAATGTTTACTGACATGCTGGTCGCATTTACTTGGAAAGGTTCTTTGTCAACGCTCGAAGAAAAGATGATGAGAAGGTAGTCGGTGGATTCGGCAATGTCGGTACTTGTCCTATCCACCAGACAAACTCTCTAGACTGCGGCAATGCTAGTAAAGTGAGCGAACCAAGTTACATTTGCTGGAAAGTTTAAGCAATTTTTTTCCTTTACAGTGTATTAACGTTAGGCCTAACCCAGATAAAATTAAAAGAGCCTCATATACCACTGAAAACTTTACATCTTCTAAGGTTTAAAATTTAGTTTGTATAAACTATTTTCTATTTCAAACACAGGTTAATAAGAGCAGTTCCTTTTTTCAATATGAGGCGCCGTTTGTGCCATTAATAAATAATGCTACGGTTGGCCTATTAATTTTTTTATTTCACGTACATATATTTTTATTTCGCGTATTCACCTATATGTATTTGTACTTCACGCAAATATAATTCAATTGCAGGCACATATAATTTTCTCCTACATATTTTTTTATTTCACGCAAAAAATATAGACGTGAAATCAGGAAATTTTAGTCCCGTGAAAGTTTTTCATTTCACGTATACATTTTTTTGCTTTCTCGTGGCTAATACTTGGTACTTTCGGTGATTTTATACCGCCTACTAGAATGTACGACCATTTTATTTTTATTGTATGATTAATTTTCTTGGTTTACGTCAATGTAAAGATTACGTAAACGTATGAATCCATCAACAAAGGTTTTTAAGAAGTTAGCAAATAAATACATTTTTTGCCATGGACTCTTTCTTAGGTTTTCTAAAATTTTGTTGAAGATGTTCAGAATTTGGTTTTAAATGTCATAGGTTTAATTCCTTACTGAAGCAGTCCTAGAAAGAACGAGAGTGGATTTACTGATTTCATGTTGATCGAGCTCATTTCGGCTTCCTGTTTTAAAATAAAATTTAGCTGAAATGTTTTTTTTTTAGTTGCAATATTTTGTTTCTGTTATACAACTTCCCATTTTCCCAGAATAAACTGTTTATCTTTTTTGCCATATTTTCAGTTAATACCTTGTTTTCAATTTGATTCAAACTTAAAAAAACTTTCCTAAGGCCAGGTTTACGCAACGACAATTTCCTCGCTTACTAGCTTTTACTTGGTTAATACTAATTATGCTGGCTGCTTCTCGCCTTTATCGGAGCATGCGTCTTTCAAGTTGTCTATACGTGGTAACCATGGCAACAACGCGGACGCAAATCTCCTCTTCGTGTCTCGCGACATGATGTACGATGCATGCAACATGACAGCGTCGATTTATGACAACTGGAAAACAATTTTTACTGCAGTACAAGACGACGGACAGATTTCAGAATGCCGGCATTCGATGGTTTGTCTTCGAACCGATAACCCCGAAATGGACGCCATGTTGGATTTTGAATTCTCACTGCGAGTAGCTAATTATCCTACCGTCGTTTGAGCACTGGTACAAGTTGTCTTTTCAGCGAGAATAGCAAATTTTGGAAATAGCGTGAAATGACAACAATGTTGTAGCAATGTTTAAAATGACTATTGCACTTTGTTCTTTATCCGTTCTGTTATTTATAATACATTTAATTTGTTGCCTATTACCGCATTCATTTAATAAAAACGCGAAATTAATCGTGAATAAATAATGGTTGCCTAGCAAATAGCGTTCGGCGAGCGAGAAGGTCTCATTGCGTAAACGCGCCCTAACTACCCACTCTGTCTCGATGCAAAAAATCCTTTTAATTACTTCAGCACTTTCAGAGGAAACAGCTTTTTCACACCAATATAGACAGATTGCATCCTTCCATAAAGCTGGATTTTAAAAAGTACCAAGGAGTTTCGCCTGCATTTGTATTGGATTCCCAAGGTAAAGGGAGCAAACACAGCCGAGCAATGGCTACAAGATAAACGCTGCACCAAATACCAATCCCGCCCAAGGATTTGGAAAAAAAAAGTGTTCAAAGAATTTTGGCGTGGTTAAAAGACTATCGAGCCGTGTTTCCTATACCAGTAAAATATACAGAAGCTCCAGATTTTCACTCCCAAAAAATTACCCATTTTTTAATGCAATAAATTTATAATCGCCACATCACACTTTGTACCAAAATGGTGTGCGGGGGAGCATGTGGCAATCGCTAAACAGTGACTCTACACACAGCCCCCCCCCCCCCCCCAGGGCTGATGGGGGGGGTGGCTCCAAATGATTTATAGGCCCCTTCATCAACCATTTCGTGGGCAAGCTGAGGAATTTGGTTCAACTGTTTTGTGACCTTTAGAGGGGATTTCGTTTCACTCCGTTTCTGCTAGTCATTTGTCGGTAATACAACACCCAGGCCTTCCAGTCAACTTTCCAAAAAAAAAAAGACTTTTCCAGAAAAAAAGTAGGACAACATCAATAATAGAAATAAGTTATAGTCTGACGCATGTCTTCCTTATATAGTTGCTTTGGTGCACCGAATTTTTCAGTCCCATCTTTCTTTTAATACATAGTCTCATGAATACATAAAAAGTTTCGTAGGAACGGAACTTCATGAACTCATGATAATATGAAGTAAAAGATGTAATATTTTTAACGTAATTTTAAATGCAAAACCACAGCGTATGCACAATTTTATCAGAGAAGTATGTGGAAAACTGTACACACCCCCATCGAACAAGCAATGTGCCATCCTGCACCAGCATAGATTGTGACAGCATCGAAAGCGAACCTGGCTTTGTTAATAAGAGTGACGTGTTTGGTGTTAGTTTAATGGACCACTGTGTAATGGGTATGGACTGATTCTGAACAATTCGCATGCTCAGGCTACCCAGATTGCTGTCAGTGTTATACTTGTGTATCTAATCCTTATCATAACATTATTTTCCTGGAGGATTGCCTTGACCATTGAAGGCGCACTTTGACCATTGAAGGCGCACTTTGACCATTGAAGGCCAATTTTTTTTGGCTTCATTGGGGTACACATTACGTTAAAATAATATTTTGCTAAACGTAATGTTTATTTCGATAATGCGTTGGTTTCCCCACGAAACATCACCGTATTATGATGATGTTTTGCTTGTGCATTATCAGACTTTGTTTGCATGACCAACATTGCTATGTGAGCTATAAAAAATACGTAAATTAAAATACTGTATTTAAAGTACCTTTCGTCATATTACAAAAAAAATATATAGGAGAGTCTATATTACTGTTCCTCCCCCTCCTTCCCAAATATCGTTACTTGTTTTTTTTTTTTTTTTCAAGATAAAATTCACACAAAGCCAGGACAAAAATATGGGAAGCGGTGGGTTTATAAACAAACATACAAATCACTGTAAATAATACAGGAATACAGGAAATACAATAGCAGAACAGAGAAAATCATAAACTGGAATAAGCTAATATTTAGCATTTATTATGGACTTATATTTCAATGAGATGAAGTGACCGGGATTCGAACTACCGAACTCCAAATCACAACTCAGAGGTTCCTACCGTCTAATACATTTAACAAAGCTATAATAAAGACTTCCCTATCCGGCTAGGAAGGCTACGATCATATACGCACAGCCATGACGTCATTTGGCTGAGTAAATGTTGCTGCCATTAAAGGACGGGAAATAAACACAAGGAAAAGGCTCAAACAAACAATGCATGCCCTCCCAACCAATTAGGAGTCGGAGAAACTGGACCAAAAATAGCAAAAAACTGTATGTTTGTCCACGGTTGGAGTTCTGGAGTTCTGCGACTCCCTGTCAACAGTTTTTTTCGTAATCAATCCTTATGGCAAGTAATTATTAACAATGTTGATAGTGTCCAGCCAACATAGTCGTTTAGTGCATTGGAGGCCTAATCCATTGACTCGGGGTTAATTTCTGGACTCCTAATGCGTGAATGTTTTCGTCAGTATTGCTGTTCACTTGTTATTCATAGATGTTCCCAGTATTGGCTCAATTGTGGTTCTTCGTTTACTACTAATATTTACACCGATTATCATTTTGTAAGCCATGAGATAATCATTCTGAAATGTAAATTTTTACAATTTGTGCACATCTATGTGTTGTGTGACCATATTTTTTTTAGCACGCATTTTAATACTTTATGTCTATTCTGCGAAATGGTTACAAGTAAATGTTATTTTTTCTGCTTAGTGGGCTTATTTCAAAGTCAGGTATTCTAGAACTCGACTAACGACATGCTAATCTGCGGTAGAAGTCATTATTGACTTACTCTTTGGTTAAGCAGCTGCTTACCTTTGATCATTTTATTTCTTTTTTGCTGTCAAAATAACATTTTCAGGCAAATCTCCTTTTATTAACCCTTTTACTCGCATACTGACTTCCTGTGATTTTTTAAGTACTCTATAACTTTGTCTGTCGTGGGATTCGATCTGGCATTCAGTTGGTTTGAAGACAACGACTCTAACTACTCGGCTGTGCTTGCCCGCTATGCTCGGGGACCTCATATTGGGCGCGCGTTGGTACTCTGTTTTTTTGATCGAGTGAGCCATAGCTGTACGGCAACAAAGGAGTAAAAGGACTAAAGTCAGGACTGCGACTATAGTTCTGAGGGCCCGGGGGGGGGATACCATTAGAATGGGGACCTCCTTCAACAAGACTTTGAAGACTTATTTTAATTGTCATTAGCCAACCTTGATTTGGTAGTTCGCTTTTTCTCGTTATGGTGACTTGCAGTATGGGCCCCAGTCTTTCCGCCATTACAACGCCCCCCCCTCCTAGTTGCAGCCCTGATTAAAGTCTCTCCATAGTATGCCAGCGCTCCACACCTGCCAAACCTGCAGTTCAGTTTTTTTTGTCCTGAGTGGTTTATTATGACGTCATTGGGATAATATCAGTTTTAGCAACCTCAAGCAATTCTCCAATTGCGTAATTTAATATTATTATCTGAATTTATAACAAGAGGCGAAGCTTGTCAATCCATCTATTGTTATTTCAAATTATCAACGATGATATCTACTACACTTTTGTTACTTATCAACTTGAGTTTGACAGTCTCACTCTTCTGACAACACTATGTAGTAACACGTCGAACTTCTCATATCACACGCTGTAAGAATTAAGGAAACCTGGCTAACTTTTTTTATTTAAGTTGGCGTAGTTTTGGACAAGAGTAAATTTTGTTTTAGAAGAAATCTAATTTCCCAAAGAATTCACTAACATGTCGAAATCTGCAATGGAAACATTGAACAATGAATTCAGTCAGTTGGAACCATTTAGTCGTTGTGCTACAATTCAGGACTTACCCAATGAAATTCTAGAAGACATTTTTAGTTTCTTAAATGTAAAAGAACGTATTAGAACTGAACTTGTATGCAGAAGATGGAGAGATATTGGTACAAATGGGCTGTGGAATTATCCAACTAAACTTGACTTTTATGCTGTCAGAAAGCTGGGATTGGGATGCATCCCTATAACAGATGACGTTGTGTCTGCCATTTTGTCTCGTTGCGGTCGAAGTGTGAGACAAGTGAAAGTGTCAATAATGCTGAACGAAGTGACCGGATGGGAGTTAAACTTAACAAATAAAGTGCTCGACGTAATAGGAGACAACTGCCCAAATCTCACAGAAGTCAGATTAGATAACCTTGTAGACGAGTGTGCCGGCTATCTCATAAATTTAGCTCAAAAATGCTCAAAGTTGAAGAAGGTTTTTATTTTTTATGTTCCGTGGTTGAATGATGATATCCTCACTTCCTTCGTAAAGCATTGCCATTCATTAGAGTATTTACATCTGGAATGCGTTGTGAAAGTTACTGGTAGCTTTATAGATTCTTTGAAAACGGATTTGAGGGGAATTAACTTTTCGAATACTTCTCTTAACACGGAAGATGTTTTCGAAAAAAATCGTGGAAAGATGTCATCATATAGAAGAATTGGCCATAATCAGCTCTGCGTTTCACCTTTATTTTGCTCCATTAAGGATGATTCTGAGTTACTACAATAATACATTAAAAAACTTACATTTGAGATATTATTCAATGAAACCAAGTGAATGGTATTGCATCTCAGACATGATACCTCAGTTGGAAGTACTTTCATTGCAAAATGCTTTTGGAGTGAATGACCACTTGATGAAAATATTGGTTGAAAAATGCAAGAAACTTAAGTCATTGAACCTCTCATGTACAAAGGTTACTAATATTGGAGTTGTTGCTCTTGCATCAGCGCTATCTTCGACAGACCTGAATTTGTTTGGTACACAAGTAACAGACAAAGGACTAGAAAGTTTGGCAACTCGAGGACGATTGGAAAAGTTTGCATTTAGTATGTTCGGCCCTGATAGTAAAAAAGAAGTGGAAAGTTGTATTTCCTTAGCAAAGTGTTGTCCAAATCTTCGCATTCTAATCCTGTCAGGCAATTATATCACAGACCGACTGGTTGATAAAATTAACTCTTCTCTGGAAAGCTGTTTTTTGAAAGGTCCGGTTTGCCTGTTCGTTTTTGGTACAAAAGTGACGAGAAACATAAAATGCTGCCACAAATTAAGCTTGTTCTTTTCATATGCACAACATGACGTCTTCTCCTCCGAGATAAGTTTTATGGAGTAGAAAAATGTAAATTAACACTAATAAATTCTATTTGTAGTTAAATCTAATGCCCAACTCTGTACGAAATCCCAATCAATACGGGTGATAATTTTTTCAATCGCTGCCTCTCAAAATAAATTACAGGTGATATAAAAAGTGACTGAAGTGTGAGACGCTTTCTGCCCTTCAGACACTATTCCCAATGAACAAATAGCATTACACTTGGATAAGTCTGTAATGTTGACTTACTGATGTTTACTGGCAAGTTGGTCATATCGACTTCGAAAGATTCTTTGTCAATTCAAAAACAAAAGAAGGTGCAAAGAAGTAGTCGGTGGATTCGGCAATGGCAGTACTTGTCTTATCCGTTAAGAAAACTCCAGATTGCAAAATTCGATTGAAACCTTTAATCAGTTTTTTTTATAGTGTGTTAATTTTACCCTTAAATAAGGTAAAAGTGTCCAATACTGCTGAAAAGATTACTGCTGGTGGTTTAATATTTAGTTTGTATAAAAATGTTTTTTATTTCAAAGGACTGGTTATGCAGAGCAGCAAATGTCCCCTTTTGAAAGACACTTTGAACTGCAACAAAACGGCCAGCAGAGTAATTTTAAGTCTTGATAAGCAAATATTGCTCGTTTGCTTAATCTTTTACTGCCAAACGATCAGTGTATTGGACGTCTTACTGAACGGGGAAAAACTAAGACTCCATATGCAATGCGAGCTTTATGAGGGATTCCGTGGGACCCGAGAAATGCGAACAACAGTAACCTATTGTTCAGGGTCCTAATCTCCAAACCAATTGAATGCCAGTTCGAATCGCGCGACTGACTCAAAAGCATCCATTCCGGCATGGGCAATATAGGGTTAAGACATGATTTAATGCAGGACTTCGAGCAGCATGGCTTAAACCTAACATCAAATCAACATTGTCGGAAAAATTCCTCATAGTGATAAAATATAGTGCAAGCCGTCTTAGTATGGGTCACTGCAGAAAACGACAAATGCGTTGTGAAAGTAAAATATTCGGACTTGTGCCACTCGTCCTTAATACTATTTTCGAAGAAAATAAAAAAACATAAAAATAAACGTCTTGCCCACCTCCTTAACAACTTTCTTTTACGTATTGTATCACCCACTTGCATCAACGAGGAATTAATGGTTTAGTGCCATAATTGCATCTCATTTTATTACCATAAATTAAACAAGTGACGTCACAATTTCGACGCCACTGATAGATTTGTGGAGTCATCACACTCGACAGCTCACATTTGTTAATAGGAAACCACCGAATCGTCCAACATGGGTGATGTAACAAGTCTGATGTAACAACGCTGTATTGCTATCGATACGATCGACCGCCATTTTTTTTCAAAGAAAACCTTCCACAACGTTCACGCAACATTATTCAAATGTCACTGGATTGAATTGATGGTTTTGGAAGGTATTGTATGTTCGCACGCAATACGACCAAAGGCTTCATTTTCTGTTTCTTTAATGTCGAGATACTTCATTGGGTGGTACATGGCATTAAATCGTAATAAAAATGTAAGCGATTTCGGCCTTTATCACTAAAGTTTGCCCTCTTTTAAAATGAATTTCTGGAAGGCTTACGTCAGCTGAAGTAAATAACTGTCTTTTTGATATAAACTTTTCAGTTTTGAAATGTTTTACAAGAATCCAATACGGACAGGGGAAGTCCAAGGATAAAATGAAAATCTCCGTTCACTACAAGGAACCAAGATTGTGGAAAATAGAACCCATAGCCACTGATAGAGGCTGACAGGCTAACACGGCAACTTCTTCAAGTAATTTGGCTTAATTCTGCCGCCGCTCAGACAAATTAAAGTCAAAATATGTGAAATTAAATTTTTGGCTATACTTGAGCATTTTTGTAGTGCACGAAATGAATATATAAGTTAGTGTGTAAAAAAAAAATAATTAGCAACGGGAAAAAACGTGTCCTCCGTTTGTGATGAAAACAATAACAGTTTCCATGTAGTTCGTCATTTTCAAATACATTTTCATGCAGTTTGTCACTTCGATCACATATGGAGCCACTTAAAGTGTGCGCGGCGTATCTTGAGTTCTAGAAGTATTTTACAAGTGGCTACGTCTTTCTGGAGGGAGCGCCTTTAATCGACGGCCGCCATTGTTTTTGTAACCATTTTGGATATCAACAAGGCACTCTGCTACCAAAAACGTACAATCGATTACTGTCTTCGTTCTGCAGCGAACTCAAGATAGGCCGTGCACCCTTTAATTTCTTAACTTTTCGTAAAAATTATTCAACCCCTGTAAACGTAGTATTTGTTTTCCCCCTCAGTGCAACAGAATGGCATATTCGAGACAAAATTAAAAAAAAGAAGTGATATCATATAAAAACCAAAACTAGAAAAGAGCCGCCAAGTTTAGAATGGTTCAGCTTTTCACAAGAGTGACATAAGCATACCAAAACACTCGCCACATTAATCCCACCTACTAACGCATCATACTTTAAGGGAAAAACTTGACCACTACTACCGATGTAGCAATGGTTAACCTTTGAACTAATACTTGGTAGGAATAAATTGGCATTTGCTTTGGTCAGTTGATATCACTACTTTGAAAGGCTGAACCATTCTGAACTAGGTATTCGTTTTTATACCAGTTGGGGTTTTTCATATGATTAAAAAAAATAAGAAATTATTTTGTCCTTTATTATATGACATTAATGTCTTTTAATGCCTTCAGATACACACGGTATTACTTTTGTGCGGAAACTGTTGGCCGTTAGATACTTCTTGCTGTAGTTGAAAATGTTTTGTTTAATAATTTTATTTCCTTTTAATTTTTTTTTTCAAAACTAAAGTTTCGGATCATAAGTATTTTTCAAAAGTTTGGCAGTGTTTCAGGCCTTATGGACCTCATTTATTTTTTTCTCCCTTAGCAGCTTAAATAAAATATCAGTGGCAGAAAATCAGATTAATAACCTCAGGCAGTTGCATAGTGTGTACTTAAATTATTATCTCTATAACTGACAGGAGGTGTCACCTGTAAAGTAACATTATTATTTCTTTTTTTTTCCGTTATTAATCAGCCACAATTCACAGTGTCATTTTGGAGATAGCACTACTTGCACTAACACAATGGAATGGTAATAGGCATTGAATGAATGAAAGACACCTCATAGTTTTGGTCTTAATTTTTATTGCATGGTATTGCATAGTTAGTATTGAAAGACCACATATTTAATAAGATAAGAAGAAAATGTCCATATCTGCATTGGAAATAATGACCGATTTCTTCTGTCAGTTGAAACCTTACAGTGGTGGTGCCGAGATTCAGGACTTACCCAATGAAATTCTAGAATGCATTTTTTGTTTCTTAAATATAAAAGAACGTATTAGAACTGAACTGGTATGTAGAAGGTGGAGAGATATTGGTAAAAATGGGCTGTGGCGTTACCCAATAAAACTAAATTTTTGTGTTATCAGAAAGCTGGGATTGGAACGCACCCATATAACGAATGACGTCATGTCGTCCATTTTGTCTCGCTGTGGGAGAAGTTTGAGGCAACGGCAGCTACCAGCGATGCATGAAACGCGCCAGCTAACTGGTAAAATGTTCAACATAATAGGAGACAATTGCCCTAATCTTGTAGAAATCACGTTGGAGGTATTACCCACTGATGACGAAGTTTCCTGCAACCTAATAAATTTAGCCAAAAAGTGCACAAAACTGAAGAAGGTTTATATAGGCGGTATGCCAACTTTGAACGATGATCTACTCTGTACCTTCTTAAAGAGTTGCCATTCATTAGAGAAATTCTATCTCAGTGGAGGTAATGAAGTTACTGTCAACTTTATAGGCGGTTTGAAAAAGGATTTGAAGGGATTCTACTTGCACACTGCGCAACTTAATCTACAAGATGTTGCTGAAAAACTAATGAAAATATGTGACCTTACATCAGAACTGAGTCTAACAAACTTTTCACGTCGGTGTCCTGTGCCTACGCTTATGAAGGTTTTGATTTATTACAGAAATACATTAACATGCTTGTCTTTAAGAGGATATTCAATGAAACCATGTGAATGGTATTGCATCCCAAATATGATACCTCATTTAGAAGTGCTTTCATTGCAATACGCTCTAGGAGTGGCTGACCACTTGATGAAAATATTGGTGACAAACTGCAAGAAACTCAAGGGCTTAGACTTCCTACGTACTAAAGTTACTGATGTCGGAGTTGTTGCTCTTGCATCGGCGCCATCTTTGACAGAGTTGAATTTGGGTTTTACTGATGCAACAGGTGAGGGAATAGAAAGTTTCGCTAATCAAGGACGATTAGAAAAGTTGGACTTTTCTAATTCTTTTGGTACTAATAAAAGCAAGCTGGAAGAAAGTTGCATTTCCTTAGCAAAGTGTTGTCCAAACCTTTGTGTTCTAATACTTTCAGGCAATGCAAATATCACAAACCGACTGGTGGAAGAAATTAATTCTCTGTTGGAAGGTGGTTTTTTGAAAGGTCCAGTTTCTCTGTACGTCAAGTATACCAACGTGACTACAACCCTAAAAATCTGCCACAAACTGCAATTGTATTTTTCATTCCCAGAACGAGATGTTTTCTCAAGGAAGTTAAGTGTTTTAAACTAGAACTACGTATCTCCACCAGTCACTTTCATGATTTGAATTTATATTAAGATACTATAATTTATGTTGGTAGATCGTTGGTAGATTCTTGAGCAAACAGGTAATTGGAGTAATCCAAGGTTTGTTTGCATGAGTGAAGGTTTTCTTTGGTAACATCATAGTAGGGTTTCTTGAGTGACGTCAAGGTTTACCGAAGCAACCGGAAGTGACGTCTATGTTTACATGATGGTTGTCGAGGAGCACAGAGGCTGTGTTACGGCTTACTTGAGCTGACCGGAAGTGATGTCATGGTTTACTTGAAAGTCATCGAGGGTCATAGAGGACATGAGGCGAATGTAAGGTTAATTGACCGCCCCAAAAGTGACGTACTGCAGTGATGTCAAGGTTTCTCAATCAACCAAAAGTGATGTCAAGGTTTTTTCGAAGCCTGTCAATGTCCATGGCGTTATTGTAGGATTTACTTGAGGACCATCGTAGTGCCCGGGCGATTGTAAAGACGTACTCGAGTAGACCAGAAGTGACGTACAACAGTGACATCAAACTCACAAGAGCACTTTAAACCCAAAGGTCACTATAACAACCAATTGAACAATGGAGTGCTCCTGCAAATTAAAGTGGGTAAACTTGAAATACGACTTTGGGGTTCAGTGGTAGCTTTTACCTAAAAAATGTATATCACATTTTTTGTCCAGGATTGTGTGCTGAACTTTTTTGCTTTACATTGTGCTTTTAAAATATCAATATATACGGAGATATTATGTTTTGGCGGCCTTTTTCCAAGATGGCGGCCATGCAAACGTGTTGTCAAGGGGCTTCTATATAAAAAATTGATGATGAGGATCCACATTGCTCGTGTGCCATTATTTGCACGGTAGCAATGATTTCTTCGGTGATGTTGTATTAATCCAATATTTTTACACGCCGTTGTTCGACTTTGGCATTGTCTGCACCCGACAGCCAAATGATAAATACTTTTCGCTTAATTATTATACTTTGTAACGGTTATATTGTGTAACTAATGTAAAAAGGTTATATGCGTACAGCCAAAAGCCCCTAAACATAACACTCAGCACAGCTAGAAACACCAAGTAAATAATTAAAGATCATAAGACAATACGGGCGATTTTGCAGGTGGCATATCTCGTGACACCAAGCACCATATTGGGAAAATTGACATAGCTTCCATAGTCCGTTAACAAAATTATGGCGAAGTGGGAAAAAATTCGCTGATTTTATGTTTTCTTAATGTGTAAATAACCACTAGAAGACAGCCTTTTATAAAGATGGTTTTTAAAACTAAGTAGCAGTGCGATCTGCTTGCAATACAGTGACACCATCCATCCAACAAACAGTATATTCACACACAAAATACTCATCATTTAAGGTGTTCACAAATTTTAACGTGAAGAATTTTTGTGTGATCAGGTGACAGTACGAGCGAATTAACTATCTGATTGGAGATCTTTATAACTGTATGAAATAATTAATTGAATACATACGAATTTCACTAAAACCAAAACTTTGGGCAAAATAATAATTTGTATGATACAGAAACAAACTTGTCATTGCAGACGAGAGTTTATTTCTGGATCTTTTTTGCAGCATTGGTTTGTCTTCGTGCGTTTGATATTGTGTTGAAAGTTACAATACAGGGTAATAAGTGCCATCTAGTGATAAATTATGAGTCATCTTTATTTACGTCAAGGCCCGCTGAGATAGTAACGATGTTCCACTCCACTCAGCACAGCTACTATCTCAGCGGGCCTTGGTGTACGTACTGGATCGTAGTTAATGAGGGTCGACGTAATAACTACTACGACTTAGGCCAATTTTTTTCCTGCAGTGGGTTTATCGCAGGTTTCTGCAGTGACATCAGGGCTGCGTACCTATAATATGTTTATATAAACGAGTTCAAATCGAAGGGAGGCTGAATAAAAGTGAGGTGATGCTCCACCCGCAATATTTTCCAGTGGTGATGTGTCTATTATGATAACATTCGATACAATATCTCGGCTTCTAGCAGCCCATTTTGCCTCAATTTTTTTATGAAAAGTTAATTTAAAAAAATTTATAAAGCCGTATGACTTAACACATTCCCGGCAACTTTTATGGATGTAAACGACGCAACAGCTGCCATATTTTCTCATTAAAATGAATACATGCTTGTGAAAGGTCCTGTGTTTCTGGACGTTGAGGGTACCAAAGTCACAAACAACGTAAACTGCTGCCATAAACTGAGCTTGTATTTTTCACCCAAAGAAAGAGATATCTTTTCCCATGAGCTAAGTGTTTTATACTAGCATGTCCTTTCAGTCTGTACTAAAACAATTTGTATTTAAATCTAATGTTACCAAAATTTGTATCATGACCGAATAACATGGCAAGATTTGCTTAAATGTTACTTTCATCTCGAAATAAAACATGTCCCAAGCGAAAAATGATCACTAAAAAAGAATAAAAAATTAAAATTAAAATCCCAATCCTGAGATGGGTTTAGGCAGTGTGGAGGGATCAACAAAATCATAGACATTACTTTAGAAACCTGGTCAGAGGCAGACCGGCCAAAGTACGCCGGAAACCAGACACAGTAATTGTCAAGACAGTCTTCTTGGTCAAGGAGTTCCAAACCGTTACCGCAAAAACAACAACTATATTTCGGCGGCAGTGCAGATGCGAACAATGAACCGACATTTTCCATAAGTATCCCCAAGTCGATGCCATAGCATAAAAAAATAGCAAATCCAAAGAATTTTCGTAAAATTGTGTAAGTATGAATAAGGTCAAACTTAAGTCTTCGGAGCTACAAAAGTTCAAGTTCCACGATATCTAAGCGTGTTTGGGGTGAGTAGCCATGCAGACCAGGCCACCCCTAGGTAACCAACGCTGGTCCGATACAACCAGGTCGATGTCTTTTAAGAGGAAGGGGGACAGCACCAGAGTTGCATATTCGAGTAAGTTGTCTCACAAAACACTTTGAAAGCCAAAACCTTAGTGGACAAATTACCAAAGTCAAAATATCTATTTACGATTGCGAGTCGACGGAAAACCAGTACCACAATTTACTGCCAATGGAGAGACAACTTCAGATCAGAAGTGATCCAGTTGCACAATCCTGTATCTCAGACACTGCCAGTAGAGTTGCACCATCCAAAAGATAGATGTGATGCATATTTTGTAAGCCAACATGTAAAGAGTGGAACTTGGGAATGGATAAAGGGAACTGCCAAATATGGTGGCCCATTTTGTGACCTTTTCGATTTCTGTTTCAAGTAATAGAGGATTAGGCTCGGCCATTATATCACCCGAACATACTCAGAGTTTGTTAGTGTTACAATGTCGAGCCTAATTTTAGGTAGTCAGCAAATTTAAAACCGTGGGTGCAGTTATTTTCAGAGTTTCGATTATTTAGATATATTATAAAAATTAGTGGGCCCAGAACTGAGCCCTGGGGAACTCCACTAATAGTGTTGAGCAATATAACAAGGAGCCCTCGACAAGTACTTGTTAAGTGCGATTGTTTAAGAATGATGAGATCCATTGCTAAAGGTTGCCACCGATACCGCACATACGAAACTTAAAAAGCAACCTACGGTGGACAACCGACTCGAAAGCTTTCTTGAGTAGAAATAAAGGGTGTCAGATGAGACGCCAATGTCAAGGGAGTTTGTCCAGTTATCAAGCACAACTAGGAGCTGGTGAGTTGACAAGCGGCCCGACAAAAAACCCAAATTGGTCTGGGTGAAGGAGAGGTCTTGTAAGAAAGATAGAATATGATTTCGAATAACTGATTCCATAATTTTGCAAGCAACGGATGTTAAAACAATTGGGCGTTAATTATTTACATCTGATGGACAACCCTTCTTGAAAACTGTCACAACCAGGGCAGAGCACCACACGGCAGGGAGACGCCCCTAAAGGAACGAAAGTTTGAAAAGTTTTGAGAGTGCAGCTCCAAAGACACAACTGGGTAGTGGTCGCCATGCTGATTTATATTTTAGATGTATAGGCTAGCACGAACGTTAATGTTATCAGTGAATCTTGGCTGGCAACACACTGGCTTGTGTCTTAATTAGATAAATATCAACGTTATGCACATCGTTTTTTCAACACGTAAACGTTAAATTGTGTCACTAACGGTGATTTTTGTATTGTCAGGCAACCAGATTCTCCCAATCAAACGAAATTTCATCCTTTTCTGTCATATTGTTATTTATCTTTAGATGCCTTAAAACAAACAACCTGCCTCAGCTTAAAATAATGTTATTATTTGGATTTAGATTTATTGAGCAAATAATGTTATTATGTTGTTTGCAATAATGAATTTTTCAAAAGACACAATTGTCTAGTGGTGATCATGCTATGTGTATATATTATCTGGGTAGGTAGGATTATCGTTGAATTTTGGAGGGCAACATACTAGCGTGTCTTAATATTAGGTCCATATTGGAGGAATTAAAAAAGTCAATTTCCTCCTTTAATTTATAAATAAATAGATTTTTTGAAAGTTCATTTCCTGTAATTTTTGTTGTGATTTGCCGTAAATGAAAATTTTTGAAGTTTATGTTCTTTTTTCTCCAATACTATTGGTCAGAATGTATAATTTTTTTTAACAGAGCTGTCTTCTAGTCTGATTTACTCGGAAATGCTCAGCTCCCATCACGTAGCGACTGAAGGACAGCCTGACGTCGTTTTGTTGCAAGCAAATCGAACACGACCGCAAGATGGCGTCTGCTGTTAACTCGTGCATTCAGCTGTGAGAAAAGTTAATTTATTACCATACTTTTGCCGTTTTCATTGTTGTAAGTGTGCATTCTAAATCCCGTAACCTGACCACTTCCAACAATGGTGAGCGTGCTCACCATTGTTGCAACAAAGGTGGGTGATTTATATTTCATACTTATACCGCATACTTATACTGCACACTCATAGTGCACACTGTTGTTGATGTGATAAGATAACTAAAGTTTCAAGGTCAATTCTTGCTCTTTCTTGCGCTCTATACAATCTCCGTATTACTGTAACTGCGTTTCTAACCTACGTCTACCTCTGGCAAAACCCCGATTTCTTTCAAATTAAGCACATAAGCGACCCAGCTATTACTTGATATCAAAAACAATGAATGTACCATCGTCGTTGTTATTGTATGATGACCGCTATTTTGAAATTATGCTAATCATCGTCGATTGCCTTCAAATTGGGAACGGAGACGAAATAGTTGATTCAAAGTGAAACAGTGTATGTACGATCATCACTAATAATTGCAAATGGCCGCCATGCCCAAATCCAACGACATTTCGTGACGAACCAAACAACAGCTAGGCCTAATCCCCACCTCTCACCAGCGACTGCCTTACTTCGCACCAACATCTACTCTTGGAATGAAAAAACCTCGTGCAACCCTAATGATACCAAAGAATACGTTCTTCCAAAAGTTTGCTGAACGTGGCGCTAAAGAAACATTCATAAATCCGGGGGGGGGGGGAGGGGT
>JAHWFP010269672.1:0-22131 GCA_023313725.1 Lithobius niger
GTTCATAGGCAGCATTTAACACGTGCAGTATGGCCGTGTCCGTATGGCTCAGTGGTAGGACCTCGGCCTTTGATTCCAAGGGTCGTGGGTTCGATTCCCCGCTCAAGCAGTCTGACGTATAAGTCAAAAGGAAACGAAAATAGGTTTGCATTTGTATTTATTTAACTCCTGTTGACCCTTTGGCTTTCCGTCTTTAATAATAAGAAGCAATGTGAGAGGGAAGGATACCATACTAATACGCTACCACTAACTCCCTACCGCAAGAATTAAAAAAAAAAAGTATAGTTCCCAGCATAAAAGCCAGAACACAATACGAAAATGTATAAAAAACATAGTAATAACAACAAACCAAAACGTTTCAGGAAAAAGAGTACCTAAGTCACAAAATACGGAGGACAGTGTTCAGGTTTCAATTGTCATTGATCAGTCTTTTAAACACGTTCACCGAGACTAGTTCACCGAGACTAGTGGCCGCCATACAGTTTGTAAGTGAGGCACCTCCCTAAGAAAAAAATAAATAAACAAAATTTACTACTTGCATTATTTCTTGTGTGGAGGCCAAGAAGCAATGTTGCTTTCCCTCCTTGTATGTATGTTTGTGATCTTTAGGTCACCACTGAGAAAGATTGAACAGCTACTTAGCTCGGCTGGAGCCTGTCGGTAGCGCAGTGGTTAGAGCGACCGGCTAGTAAACGGGATGTCCTGGGTTCGAGTCCCAGTCGGGGCAGTTGTCTTTTCTTTCTTTCTCAGACTGGTGTATTGTGTATCTTCACAAGGACAGTTTTTATTGCAGACTGCTTGCTTCATTTAAAAAATAAATACTTTCTACAGTTAAATCTTTATCAACCCTCTCTATCTATGGCACTCTTTCAACCTCTTGATAGTGCCACTACGCCATTTCTGTGACACTAGTTTTCGGGTTAAAATAGCCTATAGAGATCTCCTATCCAAACCTTGATAGTGTCACCATGCTACTTGTACTCATTAATGTGTAGGGCTAAAGTGGTACAGATATTCCTTCTATCCCCTGTACAACTCTTGATAATAGATATCCACCATGCTACTTGTGCTAACTAAGTTGCATGGCTAAGGTAGTATAGAGCAGTGACACGACGTAGTATTATTGTATATAACTCTATGCTGGAGCCTTAATGGGTTAGCTGCAAGGGGCACTGCAGAGAGAAACAGAATGGCGTCATACTGAAGCCAATGCTGCTAAGAGGGATTTCTTAGACCTAAAACGCGCGTTTTTTGTTGTTGGAGAAAACAACGTTATTTTAAGCCTAAGAAATCCGTTCTTCAGTTGTTTTTCCCTCCATTTTTATGCAGTGCACCTTATAGTTATGCCCTTCAAAACCCATACTGGAGCCAAAATGGCGACAAATGTCACTGCTGTATTAATATTCATTCTATCCCCTGTTCATGTCTTTAGAATAGATTACCACCATACAGGCTAAAATAGTATATACATTCATGCTATCGCCTGTACAACTCTTGATCGCCTGTACTTGTAACCACCGCACTACTTGTAGGGCTAAAATAGTATAGATATTTATTCTATCCCCTTTACAACTCTTGATAATAGATTATCACCATACAGGCTAAAATAGTATAGATCTTCATCCCTTGTACAACTCTTCATAATAGACTACTTGTACTCACTAACTTGTAGTTAAAATAGTCTCGATAGTAATTATAGCCCCTTTCCAACCATTGATAGAATACCACCATCCTATTTCTTTACTCACTAGTTTTGGGTTAAAATAGCCAAGGTATAATTCTATCCCAAGTCCAACCCTTGCTGGAATGATACTTGAATA
Organism: Lithobius niger; assembly: GCA_023313725.1. NCBI lineage: Eukaryota > Metazoa > Arthropoda > Chilopoda > Lithobiomorpha > Lithobiidae > Lithobius > Lithobius niger. The sequence continues at coordinate 1,821 of JAHWFP010269672.1, forward strand.
TCTAAAGCTACCGATTTTCCTTTGAAAGTTCAGCATCGGGAAATAAATTTCTCCATTATTTAACAGTACTGATCCTAGAGATTAAAATTTCCATCGTACGAATTCATTTCCAAGCTCGTCCTACAAACATCAAACGGATTTCATCTTCTGACTGCGACAAAAAGCAATTACACTGCAACTTTTCTTATTTTGGCGTTTCGTCGTTGGCTGTGGTCCAAATCTGAATTCCTTGACAATGGATGCAAGATTAGATTTTGCGTACTGCAATGGGGCGTGGGAAGGAGGTTGTTGTTCCTTGTTCAATACTATGTTATGTGCTTCTCGAGTTCAAACGACCTCGCATTTTATTACTTCTTTTGTGAGGGTCCGTATTTCGGATGAGACGAGATGCCATCTCACCTCGAGGAATCCTAATGAAAGTAACTTCAACCTAACTAGCTCTGGTGATCTCTGGACTTGTTAAAAAGCAAATAAGCTTATTTCTGTTGATCTCTGGATTTCTTAAAAGGCAAATAGGCTTACTTCTGGTGATCTCTGGACTTCTTAAAAGGCAAATAGGCTTATTTCTGGTGATCTCTGGACTTCTTAAAAGGCTAATAGGCTTATTGCTGGCGATCTCTGGAATTCTTAAAAGGCAAACAGGCTTACTTCTGGTGATCTCAGGACTTCTTAAAATGTAAATAGGCACATCTACAGAGCAATACCTGCAAAATGAGCTGAGAACCAGCTTCATAGTACAAATAGTGTGATAAGAAGAGAGCGTAGTAGAAACGTTTCGTGCCAAGAAGAACTAGCCAAAAATAAAATTTACGACTGCAGCTCTAGTTTAGATCTCCGATGAGACAAATAGGATTTTCATCAAAGTTCGGACACATGTTCAGCAAATCCAACAAATCTTATATACTATAATTTTAGTGAAAAATATTGAAAGACAGCAGAGGTATTACAAGCATTGAAATTTCGGCTTTAGCGTGGGAGGTTGAGGTCAAACTTAACAGCAAAGGATGCTTGCCAAATAAACACAAGCCTTCTGTGCTTACTAGTGTCTTTGAACATTTTTTTAAGAATAAATATGAAACAACGAATAGTTTGCTTTAAGGCCCTTAAGGTTCCAGTTAATTAAAAGACATTTATTTAAATTACAGCGATCAAAAAACAAAATTGTTCTATCATTTGTCGTCAAAGCATTAATAACGAAATAATTTCATCGCATTTGTAGTAACTAGCATTATTGCCCAGAGCTAGGAAACGAAGTGCGATATAAACGTAGATTTTAAAATTTCATTATCATCCTTCACTGATAACCCAGCGTTGCGGAAAATCTTCAAGCAGAGAATCTAAATTAAAAACGAACGTGTTCGTTTCTTTTATTAAATTCTTTTTATCAGTGAACGATTATTGTTCATCACGTCTTTCCGAAGTCGATGAGTATTAAGATTTTTTTGAAAATATTTTGAAAGCGGTAAATCAAATGTCGGAGTGAGCGAAGCAAACGAGGTCCCGTTTCAACTCGACCGTTTGCTTGCACTAATGTCTAATTGCTTCCCTGTTAGTTCCGCAATGACCGCCAAAAGCGTGAACCCATTCAAATGAAATTTGGTAGGAATATGCCTTGAAATAACGCTGAATGACGTATTTACAGGAACGGAAAGCCAAATCGCCTCAATAAGGGATATATTAATACAGTGGAAAACCTATACGTATAATTGCCTTTTGGACTTAAATGTCAGACTGCTTGAACGGGAATTGACCAAAGGCTGAAGTTCTGCGCCTAAGCTCTACCCTAAGCACTAACCCTAAGCTCTACCGCGAAGCCCTGCCCCTAATCTCTACCCCTAAAGCCTTGTTCGCACAGCCATCTCTCCTCTCATAACTTCGTCTGGTTACCGCCTACTTGGGAGAGAACAGCTGTAGTGAGAACGATGTCTGCCTTGCCTAAGATGGGGAACTCTCTTAACTTTTGTGAGCGGTCCTTTCCCTGTCGTAGCCAGATGGGTGGTGCCCTCAGGGCTAAGGGGGGGGGGGGGGGAGGAGTGGAAATCAAGTGCGAAAGAACAGCTTCAACTGTGTATGTATGTACAGGGGGTGGCGGGGAGGGCGTCAAGGGAAAAAGGGTTGAAATAAATGGATTTATGAGTGAGGAAGTGAGGTAGTGAGGTAATGCGAACGGACATCTCTGTTTTCAAGTTAAGCGAGTGGTCACCCAGGTTAGGAGAGGAGAGACTGTAATGCGAATAAGCTTAAGTTCTACCCCGAAACACTACTGAAGCTCCACCGCCAAGGCCGAAGGCCAAGTCAGCATCGCTTACCGGCAGACCTTCAGCTTTTGATCTCAAAGATCGTTGGTTCAATTCCCACTCAATAGGTTTGCGCCTATTAAATTATGACATATCTGCGCGATTTTTTTTATGTTAAAGGGACACCCGGCCTGCCTTATTATAACATTCCGCCTACCTTATCACAGCCACACGCAGATCGCCATCCGCGCATTTGCAGCGAGGAACGTAGCTGCTGTCTCGGTTGGCTTTGGAAAAGTACGCGAAACAGCATCAAGTTAAAGATTGTGTCGTCACAAACCGGAATGATTCTGGTATTTTAACATCACAATTTATAATTTTCTAGGGTAGTGTCTTATAATTTTGCTTCGGTGGTCTATTGGAATAATTAATTATATTTTTTACCGCATTAGTCTTTTAGAGTTTTGATCTCATGGTAATTATTAGAAAAGCAGTACATGCACACACAGAGATGAAGCGTCATGATTATTGTAAGCGCGCAAGGGATCATATACTGCAGGACACAGAAAATACAGTTAATAATTATTCAGCAGAAAATCTCCTAACGCCACATTTTATAACGGATTTTTACCAAGGGATTAACTGACGGTAAGGAAATAGACCTTTATTACTCAAATATAGCCCAATTAAACGGAGCGTTAAAGCCTAAAATATACTTCTGATTTTCTTATACCTACGTATACCCTTAGAAAAGTTGCTTAGCAGTTTTGGCCTTACAACTTATCTAAAGAACGTTTAAAAGTGTCCGCGGCCTATCTTGAGTTTACAGCAGAACGAACACAGATAATCGATTGTACGTTTTTGGTAGCAGAGTGCCTTGTTGATATCCAAGATGGTTACAAAAAAAAAAAAAACAATGGCAGCCGTCGATTTAAGTCGCCCCCTCACCAGGAAGACGTAGCCGCTCATAAAATATTGCAGGACTCAAGATACGCCTCTCACACAATAAAAATTCTTAATAATACAAAATAAAGGTATAATTACTAAAATATATGCCTAATTAAACGGACCGTGAAGCCTAAAATACACTTGTGATTTTCTGATACCGGTGTACCTTAGAAAAGTTGCTTAGCAGGGTTGGGCTTCCAACGTATCGTATAATCGTTAAGAAACACTCCTAATACAAATTATAGGCATAGTGTATACTTGTGCACCACATGGCCTGTCTTTTTATTGTCGAAATTTTGGTGCTGGTACCTTAATCACAATCGACATGATCACTAGACATAGACGTCACAAGTCCCATCTCCTCCCGAAAATGTGTAGGATGGCAGAGGGTCGAACCTGGGACCAGTCTTGCATAAGGGGTAGTAGTGCAATCAGGCCACCATTTCCCCATAGACAGGGTCGGATTGGTGTCTCCCAGAGAGTGTACTGCCGGGACCTCGAGGCATTTTGTGGAGGGAGGGTTCGGCAAAGGGGACAGGAGAAGCGCCTTAAGCTTCTTTGTAGGGTGGACCAGCCCCGTAATCTTGCGTATTTGTCAGAAATTAGTGTAAATTTGCAACGTTTTCCTGCATCTTAGAGGTGCAATTTTCCCACGAATTTATTTCATATTTTTCGACATTTTTTTTAACGAGGGTCTCCTGTGGAACGAGGGGAGGGGGCCCTCCGGAGGCAACGCAATTCGACAATGCCCATAGACATTAACTCTGTTCCATATGCAATACTATTTGGTATACAAAATTGTTAATGGATCCCTTAGGGGCATTCAAGTATTACGTCATCAAGAAATTGGCAATTTTCAACCTCTCCTACCCTCTCGTCAGCAATCGTCATCATTTTTTGCGTATTTCACCCTTTTTCTGGAAGGGGTAGCGGTAGTTACGTCATCAATGGCCACGCCCCTCCCCACTCGTCAGCAATTGTCTCAGTAACCGAACCCCCGTACCACCTTCCTGATGACGTAATACGTGAAAGCGCCTTGATATATACTATTTGTGAAATAATCGTCCTAATTTTGGGCCACTCGTAGACACGCCCACCTTTAAACTTGGGTGTTTCTATTACCTAAACGTTTCGTGACTTCCGTTTGACTCTTGTGCTTCTACAAAAGAGTTTTCCTTTATTGGTATTTAACGGCTGTACGTCAGCCGCACTTTTAATGCAAAATACTTCTTCGAACCCCTCCGTAAATATGATTTTTCATTGTTTAACGCAAATTCCGAACATCGGCCTTGAGCTAGTATACGTTCCACATCCAGCAATGACTCGACTTAAAGTCGCCTCGCCTCTACTTAATTCCTTTATTACGACACCATCAAGCAGGATTTTATAGCTCCAACGTCACGAATTCGATCCACAATTTATTACCCCGACAACCACAACATGATCTCCAGCCAATCCTCCTTAGGTCTCTCTCCCCGAGTCTGTAGGCTAAGAGGAGGCCGACAATTGCAAAACTGTAGGCGTATTTAGCGAGGTCAGATACGTAAAAAGGAATTTATTGGAGCATTGCGTGCGATGAACATGGCCTCATAGTTGGGATGAGGCTGCGTAAAGAGGACATGTTTATTGTCATCTTGTTTACAATTTTCTGTGTCTGTTTGACTGTTAAAGGGTATGATCTATCTTCACGAGAGTCCCATACGAAGCCACGGCCGTCTGCAGTCGTCCAACTGTCTCGTGGACAGTCGATGGGTCCTCAAAATCGCCGACTTTGGGCTCCACGAGTTTAAAGCTGGGGCTGAGCCGGATGATGATTTAGAAACGGATCCTTACCTGCTGTATGAAAGTAAGTGGATTAGGTTTCATTTATGAAATCTCACTGGATATGGTTCATTACAACTTTGACAAATTTATGGTTAGAAATTATTTGATGATCTTTTATGGCGTATGTGCAGTTTCAACGAATTGTAAATATTTATAAATTAGCACAAATAATTCTATTTTTACTTGATTAATCAAATTAGAATAGAAGTATTCGTGCTAATTACTTGTAACATCCAATTATACTAATTAATGTGTAACATCTAATTTATTTTGCTAGTATGGTACCACTTAAGTGAATTTTACTGACGATTATCCTTGTCAAAGTTTAATTTGTGATGTATTAAATTGAAATGGATGCTATATTGTAATCAATACATGATCAACACGATCTTCGGGTTGCTTTTCCTTTCATAAATTATTAATATTGTTTAGAAATGACTAACCTCTCATCACTTAGTAAGTTGATAAATGTTGTCCCATAACACTCCTCTTTATGGAGAATAAGGTCAATAAATTGTAAACTATGTTGATTTTATAACTGTGGGGGTTGATTATGTGTTAAAGTTCATACCATATACTACAATAATTTGAATTCCAAACTTGTAAAATAATAACACGTATTATTCCTTAATGAATATGTATTAACTGTTACTGTTTTTACACAAACAATTCATTGGATTTTGTGTCCTGTACGCTGTACACTGATAAGCATTCAAAGTAAGGAATGTGTTATTATTACTATTTTAATTGTTGATCAATCGATTATCGAATTATCGAATAAACGAATTATCGAATAATCAAATTATCGAATAATTTTTCATGCAGAAAGTTGGCAGCAGTTGTGGGCTTTGTATACTTAGGTATGATATCGATGAAAACTGTACAATTTCAAAACATATTGATAACCTAGTATTAAGAATCAGAAAACTAAATACAACTTTATATAAAATTGAAGACTTGCTAAACATTCCTCCCCAAACAAATTCCGTTTGAAAGTTGGGTAAATTGAAATAATTAGTTACAGCTGCTGCATCGACTTGTTTATTACCATCAGATACAAACTAAAGTAATGTTACTCTTTCGGGAAAAAAAAACGGGACAATAATGCGACAATACTTTTTAAAGAACACAAATTAGTGACAGTCAAACAAACGGTTTATAATTGTATTATGCAATGAAAATTACTTTTTAAATATGAATTCAACGAACTAGTCTTGAGAAATAGAAGGGAATTTCATTAGTGAATATCAACCCATTCAATCTTACAGTACAAAGTAGATTCAGTAAATTACAGTCTATTCAGCAATCATGGGACAACAATTGTGCCGAGTTACAGGAAAGGAAGAAAAGTTGGTTGAGGGGGAGGAAATAATGGACGTTTGATAAACCTTGTTGAAGAAGGCGTATGGAAGGGTAAAAACTATAGAAGGAATAGGAAGGGAGGAACTAAAGTTTGGGAATTAGAAATAAAAAAAAAAGGGGGGGAACGTGGGTAAAGGGCAGAGATGGAACAGTCAGACGGGAATGAGTTTCAAAGACAGGGAGAGAATGATAGGGAAAGAAACTTTTACGGCGAACTTATTTCATGACTCTGGTCCAAGGTGTCACGTTCTGTACAGTAGCTAAAACATGGTTTATGGGATTAGCTTTATTTTTAAAAATTTCAAATAAATAACGTGTTTTCGCACATTCTTACCCACTTCTTATAAAATACCTCTATTAACTATGTCGATTGCCAAATCTACATTTAGTCACTAAGTCGTTACCTCAGTCATGCGACCACAGTCACATCTCCAAAGGAAAACTGTCGTTGGTCGTAACGTGAACATACATTGGATAAACTTACATTTATTAATTTGCATTTCGTTCTTCCTTCTCCCTCCATGTTTTTTTTTGTTTCACAAATGTTGACGAGTCTTATGTCAGCCGAAGCAATTAATGTTTGTATGGCGCTGATCCGGCTCAATTTTGAACATTACCAGATTGTTTTGAGAGAAGAAGAAATCTGGTAAAGGGAGGTGCCTGCTCGGGGATTCGATCCGGGAAACCTCCGATCATCGTCGGGGCCGAAAGATTGTCCAGAATTTGCCAGAATACATCATTGATGTTCGATTATTAGCTGCTCAGCCAAAGCCCGGAAAAGTATACATATTACCATGTTGTGTCCATGTCGTGTCCATATCTCGACTTGTTAGTTTCCCAGTGTCTGTTTCAATGTGGTCAAAAATAACTAGAGAATGTTAGCTGTTCAGTTCCCTGCTCGAGTACATTGATAATCGTATTATATTGACTATGTTTTTGACTACCTTACCAACATCAAAATCATACTGCAGATTTCTTTCCATTAGAAAACCGGTTCTTCATTCTATAGTTTTAGTCTACTTCAGGCCGACTTTTTTGTATCTTTTCAGATTTATTGTACAGGGCACCAGAACTGCTGCGAGACCCTCAAGCCTCCTCTTGCGGAACTCAGAAAGGGGATGTGTATTCATTTTCAATAGTTTTGTATGAAATACATTGCCGCCACGGGCCATATGGCCACATCGATATGACTTGCCAAGGTAAGACAGTTGCTTTCTCAGTGCTTGTCTGACTTACAGAACGAGCACAAAAACCAATTGATCTTGTCAGTGTTTGGCACTATTTCATCATGGTCTTCCCACTGACTATATACTACCATTTTTCTGAAGAAACAAAATTAACAGTCGTTATTGTTCGTTTTCGGTTTTAAGTCTTGAAATGCCAGGTATAGTACTATACAATTCGTAGGATAGGTAGGAAAGCGTTGCGATTGATTTTTTCATCGGTTTAGCTGGAAGACTAAGGCCGTGGCAACTGTGTGTGGTTTGTTTGCCTCTCTTCAGTTTCTTGGGGGCTCTCGTGAAGCTTGCTTTTTGCCATTGTACGTAAGTTTTTTTTAGTGTTTTTGTGGGCGCATGTCCTTGACACATGGTTGAAGTTTAAAATTTCCTCTGAAAATTTATATACTGACTGTCAGGCAGAAAAGCAAATACCTTGAAGTGCTTCCCTGCCTGACACGCCGGTTTTGGGGTGGTGTTATTTAATGATTCCCGACGTCTTTCAAATGTACACTAGTGGTCTGAGACGCCCGGGTAAAAAGTTAGAAACGAGATGTGCGTGAACGAAGATGTCAAGGTCAATCTTGCCTCGAACGTTAACCCTTGACTACTCAAAAGGCGGCTTTCTACATTCTTCTACATGGTTAAAGGTATCGTAACGGGACTCCTGCCAGCTAACGGCAAGGATTCATTAAAGACTTGTATCTTAAATTCACTTTAAAGTTGCATGTGTCGATACCACATTTCTATCAACATTTCTCGGTTGGCTACTAGAAATAATGGTGTAATTTTCTGACCTGTAGTTAGGCCCTCGATTCAACTTCACTGTAGAATCTGATGACAATCATTTATCTTATATGAATTATTACGCAGTACCAGCGCAAAATGTACACAAAATGCCTGAAAAAAATGTCTGAAACGTCTATTCATGGCTAAATGTCTAATAGGAAATATTACCGGATAGTTTGGTGACGTAGGCCCCATACCATGACGACGTTGCAGACTATAAGCTTGACGATTGGATGTGGGTTACAATGATGTAATTTGAATCACGTGATCCTACCTGACGTCATAAAAGTGGAAGTGACGTAAGACTGTATTCCACCAAACTTATGAATGGTAAAATAAATTTAAGGTCGGGCAACGGGAAAACTTGTAGAGCAATAAAGTTTGTAGAAGAATATTTTGAGGTTGCTCAAAATTTGTTAGCCCCGCAAGCAACTAAGCTAATATGTAATTTGGTTGTAAATGTAAATGTACTTTTGAACGTCTGTTTTACTATTTTTTTTAAACGGGTTTAACACATTTCTACTTGGATTTAACGCTGTTGGACTTTCGATTTAACGTTAGTAGGTTTTAAATTACACACTCATGGCTTTAGATATAACGCTCTTGCACTTGAATTAAAACACTTATGAAATTGAAATTAAAACACTGAAATGAACTCTTCGAACTGTTTAATGATTTATTGATTAAACCAAACGACAAAAAATTACGAAATTACAAAAAATTGAGAAACAAAATTGCGACAAGTATATAAACTATCAGAACCAACAAAATTACCAAAAAAAATTAGTCTAGGAAAAAATTCACAATTATGCGTATCAATATTCCATTTTTAGAATGTCTTGACAAAACCTGGAGACATTTACAGTATGAATTTCGTTCACTTAAAATGTACAGTAATGTATCACAACTATTCATGTTACTAGCCTGTTACTATTGGTTACATGTACTACCACATGTGTTGCATGTACTACTAACCGCATACATCGTATAAGATTTATCTGATCTGCCTTTGTCTTAAACGTTTGCTTATGCATAACTGCATAATTTTTCATGTTTTGCTCTACCGCCTTTTCCTTCGGAAAACTGTCGGTCTGTTGCTGTTATAAATAAATAAACAAGTAAACAGAGCAAATTACGCCTGAGGCTAATTACCCATGAAAACAAACAAACCAAGCTCCCCGCGGTTGGTTGTCGATGGTACGTGGGGGGGAGGAGAGTTAGAGGGATGAACACTGCAAATGACTCTACTACCTAAAATTTGAAATGTGGTAGAAAGCGCGAGGGGTGGGAGGGGGGGGGGGTAGTGGATGGTGGTGGTTTATTTGAATTAGTTCGTTGCGCAACGTGAGTAAGTTTGTTTGCCTTTCTGTGCTATAATAATTCTGTAAATAAGCTTCAGAAAACGGTGATAACGCTTCAACGCATCTTCTTCATCTAATAATGCTGTTTTGTAGATTATTACTGCTACGTGAATGAGTGGCGATGGAATGCCGGCACTTTCCGTGCGTCGATTTCGGTTATAAAGGCCTTACCAATTCGCTATGTGCTGACGGTACTGATTTTCGAATGCACCTTAGAGTTTCCTTGGGACACTACAAGAGTGGAAAGTTAATAATTTAAATTGTGACTTATTTTGAAATTATTGTTTCTAGTTGCCTTGAAAATATCATTACCTCTTTTATAGCATTCTTCTTCTCAAAATGCTGCTCAATCTAGAGAAATTAAATCGAAGATGTCCTTCCGGTTCGCTACCTCCTGCACAGGTTTCTGCGCAGCCTCCATCATATAAAAGTCGAAGCGGAGCAGTATGCTCACCCTTTCTTCTCTAGCCACCTAGCTGTTCACTTCGATTCCGCTGCGCCGTTCGATCAACGTTCCGCATCCTACGGTACACCGTTCCGATGCCGTGAGCTAAAGAAACGCCAAGGGATGGTTCCCTATCCCGCACTCCTCATTCCGCGTCCCAAACGAAGGTTCCGCCTGTTGCGGACAACATTGAGAATCTTGAATTTACTACGGAACAGGATTCTTTGGAACAATCAATTCAGCCTCCGAATACCTTTCTTTCCGAGCCATCTCTTGCCGTACTGTGCAATACCACAGCTACATCCCCGATTCCCTGTAACCAGCCTCCTCCAGTACGGGACCTACTTTCTCTTTTTGAGGAACTCTCTCGCATAAAAGAACGATATGCCTTCCTTAAACTTCAACATATGGCCCAGAAAGTTGCAGCCAATCTGGCCTCCTCGGTTGGATCGCAACTCACTCTTCTTGACCTGTCTTCGCATTCCTGTCAACCTTCAGTTATTGGACGTTCCGCTACAGAGCAGACCGACGACCCGCTCACTTCGTGTGAAGTCCATACTCTTATGGACTCTTCTCTCCGAACCTTTAAGCGTAAAATGCCAGTTTTGGACTATACTTCATCATGGCTTGCTTCCGTTCCTAAGTGCCACCGACCTTCTACAGACGACGCAGGTCCCTCTGCCGTTCCGGATAATCCACCTCCACGTCCCGTTCTGCCGGTTACGTTACTAATTCCGCCCGTTCCTGCTGCGGAAGATGATCTCGATTCCTATTACTCACCAGACCCGTCCCTTTCGAACCAACCCGATCCTCCGTTCCTAGGGGACCTTGATTCCTCAGAGATCCCACTCGGAGTTATTAAAGACGGTCGAAGGAATCATCCCAGACTGTTTTCTATACAAGCCATCCTCCACCTCAGACCCAGTCTCCAAGAACCGAGGCCTTGCAACTGGTTTTGACTTTTGGTCTGCGTGACCAACTCCCGCACCAACCACCGTTACTAGGACAATCAACAACACTCCTTACAACTTTACTCTGGCATCCTTCTCGGTAACGAGAATCCTTGAATTGGATAAGGATCCACCCCCGCCTCGTCCAGGACGCGAAAATTACTTCTTCCGTCTCATCAGAGAAGATGCGGCCAACCCAAGGAACTTCGACACCTATCCTCAGTCAGAGTTTCTCACTGCTGACACCAAGCTAGATTTCGGTTCCGCTCTCTATCTCCCTCGAAGAGCTGGGGTTCCTGTTTTCGTCCTGCGTGACAACGACCTAATCCTCTGCCTTGGTCTCTGTTCCACGTCCCAAGTGGATGTTCTAAGCACTGCAGCCAATGCACTATGTGAAAGACTCTACACCAATCCCCCTCCTGACGACACTCGACAACTAGCGTTCCTCATCAATCAAGTCTTTAGGAAAAGCTGCTTTGCCACTTACCATGCCATGAATTGGTTCACACGAGCACTCTTCAATTCCACACTCCTTCTGCGAGAAATAGCTTTGAACACAGTATCAAATCTCCACATCTCCACTCGTCATCTTCTCCGGAACCAACCCATTCATTAATCAGAATCCCTATTCCATGGATTGATTCCTAAAGTTGTCCCTCACCTCGTCAGTTCCTGCAAACCACGTTACAACAAGAATCGTCAGTACCGCCGTCAACGTTCCGTCCCATCTTCCAAGCCTGATCAACCTAAGAACGATTGGAAATTTACTAAACCACCAGACCCGACTCCGCTGCCGGTACCACGTTCCGCAGCGCCCTTTCCGTCCAGATCCCAGAGACGCGGATGTGGTCATTCCCTGGGCCGTTCCTCCACTCCCGATAGAAGACAACGTTCCTCTTCTCGCTCCCACAATAAGAGACGGGACAATTATTGACATTCCGCCTCCCCCACAAGAAGTTCCATGCCAAAGCTTGGCAGAAGGTAACCTCCAATCCAATGATTCTTTCAATTGTTTTAAACGGCTTCAAGCCAAAGTTTTTACAGAACCCCCCTGTGCAAGAGCCACCCTGGGAACTGGAAGCATCAGCTCCCGTTCCACTTGCACAGAAATAACTACCCTCCTACAAAAGGAAGTAATTCGTGTTGTCTTACCCCCGTTTACCCCAGGTTTCTACAGCAGCATTTTTCTGTGCGACAAGAAAGCAGGTGGAGCCCGCCTCATATTCAACTTAAAACCATTAAATCAGTTCGTTCTCAATCCTCACTCTCAAATGGAAACAGTATCTTCCATCCGAGATTCTTTACTACCCAACGACTGGACAGTGTCACAGGATCTTGCAGACGCATACTACATTCCGCTTCATGCGTCTGTCCGCCACCTCATTCCGGTTTCTGCTAGAGGAAACCGTGTACGAGTTCTTCTGCCTTCCCTTTAGATTGAATGCCGCCCCACGCGTCTTCACCATGATGTTACGCCCGGTTCTTGTCTATTCCACTAACAAGGTATTCGCATCCATGCTTTCCTCGACAATTGTCTACTGCCTCACGCTGATCCATTCACACTCTCCAACAATTTACACGACGTCGTGTCTCTTTTTCATCATCTAGGTCTAAGCATCAACCTTTCGAAATCTCGTCTCCAGCCTGCTCAATCTTTCGTGTTCCTAGGTGTATTCTTCGACCTCAGAAATTCAACAGTCATGCCATCACTGGAATGCATCGAAAATCACCTACGTTCCGCCAGGACCTTCCTCCACACACCTCTTCACAGTTTCTAAGATCTCGCCTCCACCATCGGAATCATCGACTCCTTTGCGGACCTCGTTCCTTATGGCAGGTGGATGGGACGACCGTTGCATCATTACCGTTCCGCCCGTTGGGGAAATCCACACCTAGCACTAAGCTTACCGCCTCAAACTCTCGGTCCTTCCTTTCCTACCAATACCTTCACCTGTTGGATGGACGTCCTCAACTTGACGGCTACAGTTCCCCTTCACCAGCCTCTCCCAAACTCCTTATTTTCACGGACGCATCCCAAACGGGTTGGGGAGCCCACATCTACAACCTCATCATCTCTGGCTAATGGCCAACTGGAACGACGTTCCACATCAATCACTTAGAACTTCTAGCAGTCGTTCTCGGACTTCAACATTTTCAAGGCCATGTTACAGGACGAACAGTGCAAGTCCTTATAGACAACACCACTGCTGTTGCCTACCTCAGGAAGGGAGGCGAAACGCACTCCCTATCCCTCCATCACGTCACCTCTCAAATTTTTCAACTATGCATTCACGTCCATGTCTGCCTTCTACCACTCCACATTCCGGGACCATTGAACGTAATTGCTGATTCACTCTCTCGTCGGGAACCACCCACCAGCGAATGGACGTTACATTCAACCATTTGCTCCAGCCTGTTCCACCTTTGGAATCTTCCAATGGTCGACCTCTTCGCCACGAAGTACAATGCCAGACTTCCCCTATTCGTCAGCCCGCTACGGGACCTTCAAGCTTGGGCTGTGGACGCATTAACTCTGAATTGGGATCACCTCTATGCATATGCATCCCCCCCTCGTCTCCTCCTTCTTGTTCTACGCAAAATCACCAGCTCCCACGGACGATTCCTCCTAATCACACCGAATTGGCCTGTAGCAGCCTAGTTCCACTACTTCTCAGTCTCCACCGAGCTACTGGCATTCTTGAGGACGAGGCCGCTCGCATCGTATCACGAGCAATCCAATCCTCTACCAACAAGATTTACGACAGCCACTGGAAACGATGGCTTCGTTGGTGTATCACGGAACAAGTTGATCCAATCTACCCCCCTATGCAAGACCTTCTTCGGTTCTTCACAACTTTGTTCAAAAGTGGTCTCAGGGGTTCCACAATCTTAGTGTATCGTTCCGCTCTAAACACTGTCTTCAAATCTGCTGGTAAGACCACCCTCCACACAGATTACAGAATTTCATCTTTAATTCACTCCTTCTACTAAGACTGGCCACACATTAAAGACAATTTCCCGATTGGGACTTGTCCATCGTCCTTACAGCACTCATGGCTCTGCCCTACGAACCCATGAGCTCATCCAGACTAAGCCACCTAACAAGAAAGACGGTGTTCCTAGTGGCTTTAGCCGCCTGCCTCTGGTGCAGAGAATTACAGGCTCTTTCCGCCACAGAGAAAGATTGCTTTTTCCTACCTGAATACGCTGGTGTAACTTTGACACCAAGAGCATCGTTCCGTGCTAAAAACTCAGAAACCCAACGAACGAAATCACCCCTTCGTCATTTCTTCCTTTTCTACCATCATCGGTGACGAAGAGGAAGGTGCTGTATGTCCAGTTCGGGCGATTCATTTCTATTTAAAAGGCTCCAAACCGATCCGCCGAGGACGCTCTCAACTATTCCTCCATTTTAGTAACAAGGTTGGATCAACTTCAGCACGCCAGATCGCCACCTGGCTTAAAAGTGTCATCGTACAAGCCTACGAAGCAATCGACAACAACTGCGCCTCTAAAGGCATCAGAGTAACGGCTCACGAACTTCGCGCGATTTCCTCGTCCTAGCCCATTACAGTAACATTCCCATCACTGACATAATGGAAGCTGCCTCTTGGAGACATACCACTGTATTCACGTCCCACTATCTCAGGGATATGTCCCATCAAGCTGAGGGACTTTACCGGATCGGGCCATTCGTCTCCGCCCGATGTATACTTTAATTCCTTGAACACACTAAAAATTTCTGTGAAGGGAACCGGTCGTTACTTTAGGGAACTTGAGTCAAATGGCACCCGCTGCCTTGACAAAGTCTACGAGATTGCTATAAAAAAAGGTAATGGATATTTTCAAGGCAGCTAGAAACTCCAAAATACCAGTATTATATTGATTTTGGTTGATTTTGGTTATAATATCTGTTGAAAATGTACATTACTTTGGTCCCTCCAGCAACTGGCATTCTTGAGGACGAGGCCGCTCGCATCGCATCACGAGCCGTCCGATCCTCTACCAACAAGATTTACGACAGCCACTGGAAACGATGGCTTCGTTGGTGTATCACGGAACAGGTTGATCCCCTCTTGTCGCGATTTGGGCACAGTAGAGGTTCGAAAAGGTGATCATACCGCTCCGCTTCGACCTTTATATGATGGCGGCTGCGCAGAAACCTGTGCAGTAGGTAGCGAACCGGAAGGACATCTTCGATTTAATTTCTCTAGATTGAACAGCATTTTCAGAAGGAGAATGCTATAAAAAAGGTAATGGATATTTTCAAGGCAACTAGAAACCAAAATCAACCAGGTAATACTGGTATTTTGGAGTTAAATGCCTAGTTGTATTTTTACCGTAATTTTGGACTTTTTCGCGTAAATTTCTGGACTGTGATATTTTATAATCTTGTCACAATTTTGTTTCGTAATTTTTTTGTAATTTGCGTAATTTGGTTTTGTCAATAAAGCTCCAATATCGCCTATAGTTCACAGTGTGTTTCAATGTTTTAATATAAAGTACATAAGGGTTAACTCAAGTGCATAAACATTAAATTCAAAGCAAAGACTGTGAATTTGAATTCCACTAATGTTAAATTAAGGTGCAAAGGTGTTACATTCAAGTACTGAAGTGCAAAAAATTTACGTACAAAATCGAAAAACCAAAGTTCGAAACTTGTAAAACAATCACAACCCAAACGGATGCGGTCACATCAATGCTGATTCGTTTTGAGGTAAATTTATTATCGTTATCAAAGGAATGGATAGCATTAAAGACAAGTATATGAATTCATATGCATGGAAAGTAATCGCAGTTCATAGTAGAATTAAAAAAAAAAGTTATGATGGACAGGTCAGTCATTTTTTACACGAAGACAAACCACTGCAAAAATGATTTGCGGCAAAATTTTTGTGGACCAGCCGAGAAAGCAAGAGAAGACAGCAAGGAATTATTTAATATTTTGATGTCTGTCCGGCTGTCTCGCAATAGTACCGGTGTGAACGAAGTAGGAATATTCTTTGAACGAATGATGTTACCGCAATTTTTATTTTACTGCTTGAAGGCTCATAATTTCTGAACTGCTTATGGAGAGTAGACAGAATTAAATTTGTGGTAATTTAAGTTCTATACAATTTTGCGAAAGAATAAGGTATAGGCCAAAAATAACGTTCAAAATAGGTTTTGGGCTTATACCTTCTAAACTGTTGATCACGCTAAAAACTCAAGTAGTTAAGAATTACACTTTCTTATAGAATGTTATGTTCATGTTATGCGACATAAAGGTTACCTTTCTGACCCAATTTTGTCATTTAGGTAATTAGCGATAAAATTTGTCGGAATATCTACATCATTAAAAATGTATGATGTGCGTGCGTGCGTGCGTGTTTGTACATCTGCTCGTCTGGAAAGGCACCTACTAAGATGGGGTTAGGACCAAATGGAAGATAATTAAATTGCTCTTCGGTTGGCCTATTTTTATCGCTGTAACTTGATATTATGACCCTCAAATACGCGAAAAACCCTGAAAAAATAAAAGTCAAGGTTTTTTTTGTACCCTCAGGATGTTTGTTCATGACGTCATAGTTTGTTTATGCAAACCTCCTTGAGCGAAGCGAGACGACGCCATCGGAGTGAGCGATGTGGCTAGTTTGTCATAAAATTTGCCAGTACATATAAATGCTTGCAGCATTTCAGCATTAACTATACCACACGCCATGGCTGTTTGCTGTGACGTGCATATCACGTGACCTGGCTAGTCCAATCAGACAGCCAAACAGACGTTCTTCTCGTTCGTCATTGGCTAACTCATGGTGACGTCACGGCAAACAGCCATTGCGCATGGTTTAGCCTATCACTGGCACATTTGTTTAATCGGTTATTATTCGATTTATGTCATTTGGCATTGACGGTTTGGTATTTGCCATTTTAATGTAAATCCAATGGATTCTACAATGCAAAAAACACAATGCAATAATTCAAAATCAAAGGAAACATTTTGCACGACTGGCCGAATCGTTCTGGTTTCAGTGTCGGAATTGAACTGCTGCGATCGTTGATATTTACTTAGCAAATATTTAGTACAGCATTATTGTTGTTGCCGTTGCCTGGTGGAAATATTTGTTGATCATCACACGGTAATTTCCTGGCTGCTTTCAGTGCTTTTATGGTAGCAGCAGGTGGATTTTAAAATTATGTAACTCGCTCTTGGTTTTCAAAACCATTCCTTGTTTTTTTCGTTGTTGTCTGTAACATTGTCGCACGAATGCTCTCCATTGTTGACGCATTGTTGAAACTCGATCTCATTTTACAACATTTTATATCCTTTCGTAGACAGTCGTCAGGTTAGGTGCGTGTCTAAATAGTAGAATGGCACTTTCGAGAATTCCAAATAATGCTAATTTGTATTAAAAACTGTTCACCGCACCAAACATTTACTTGAGCTTCACGGGAAAAATGAAAACATGACGGAAATCTAAATACACGAAACTGTTGCCAAAAAAACCCATAAAAGTAGTTATTTAAAATGTGGAGATAATTTTAGCACAAAAAAATAACTACGAAGTGACTTGACGATGTCACAATCTCTAAAATGAAGGACTCTAAAAAATTATTTGTCTCGCCTGATTTATGTGGTATTGTTTGATGCTTTCTGTTACTTGAAAGAATTTTAATTACAGACCAAACTTATGCCTTTTTTTTGCGTTGTGAAAAATTTGGAAATACATACAGTTTAGCCTTTTTTTCCATACGTAACTGGTGTTATTAATCTCCACTTGAGATAATTAAATTATTTAATTCAATAATTTAATGGTTCTTTTTGTGCCTATGTTGCATTTTTTTATCGGTTGTGATATTAACAGCTGGAACTAGCTCTTCCCCTCACATTTTGCCGTTTCTAGCATAAAAAATCCCATATTATACAATTTTTTTTTCGGCACTTATTTTGAAGACATGACCTCTCACAATTGTTCAGCAACCAGGCACAAATAGGTTTTGCGACATTTACGTAGGTTAAATTGAATGTAGCAAAACCGTTTTTCAAGGGAGAAATAGGAAAATGAATGCATTTGCAACATTTACTCGTTTTTTTCTCTTTTTTTTCCCCCGTTTTTCCGTAGTTTTTTCTCCTCCCCTTTTTATTTTTATTTTCCAGACAGAGCAGATTTTTTTCCCTGGTATCGTTTCCAATTCTTAGTTCCGTATTCTGAAACTTACAAAGGGTTTCAAAGGGTTTAACGAGCGTTCACCACTCCTGGTCATCTGCCCGAAGCCCTAAGGCCCTATGAAACTTTCATATAGTATACACCACGACAATAGACCAGCGTCAAGTGACGTCATTTTGGCCACGAGATACCATCTGGAGGGCATAGCTACAAGGTGCACCAGATTAAAATGTAAGGGAAAAATGGCAATTCTAATCAAGACAGTGCTTTGAGAGCGGCTTTCTTGGGCTTAAAAAAACGTTGTTTTCTCCAACAACAAAAACCGCGCGTTATAGGCTTAAGATATCCAGTCTAATAGCATTGTCTTCAGTAAGATGCCCTTCTTTTTCCCCTCCAGTGCCCCTTGTAGCTAACCCAGTTACCGGCTCCACCATAGAGTTATATACAATAATACTACGATATGTCATTGCCTTATAAAGAAAGCTTACTGTAGCTAATTGAGTAGCGACATGTTGGGGAAAGCGACATCTGTTGCGGTATCATATTAGCAATGTTCTAAGAATGGAGTAGTAATGAACTAATGTTGCAAAGCCGAGCCATACAGGAAAGCCAACTTGGAAGCATATGTAAACATGAGTCGTAAAACATTTAAAGAAAACGAATTCAATACCAAATGCGAACAAAAACAAGTCTTATATTTCGGTACCGAGGATAATATAATTTTGCAAATCGAGCTAAAAGCTTGAAATTGGGTACACAAGTAGTTCTTAGCTGTAGAAGTCAAACAAGCCATGGAACTCCCATAAAATACCTCCAAAGGGCTCCAGCGCCCTCCTGTGCCCCCATCATTGAGGTTTTACCAACAAACTCTTTCAGATCGACCTAAAAGCATGAAACTCGACACTCAAGTCATTCTTAGTATTACAAATCAAACCAACCATGGAATTCCCACGAAAAATCCTAAAGGGTCCCCTAGCGCACCACTGTGCTCCCTTTCTGGCGCTTGACAACAAATTATTGCAGATCGGACTAAACGCTTGAATTGTGGTACACAAGTTATTCTTCGAACCAGTCATGGAACACCCCATGAAATATCCCCAAGGTTCCCCCAAGGCACTATCCCCTCTTCCCTGCGGCTTCAGCAACAAATTGCAGATCGAGATAAAAACATGAAATTTTGTATACAAGTCATTCATAGTAGTACAAATTGAACTAGCTATGGAACCCCCTCGAGATAATCTACAAAGCACCACAACTGTTTCCCCCTACTGTGCCCCTCCTTGACACCTAACCAACAAATTCTTGCAGATAGTGCTAAAAGAATGAAATTTGGTACACAAGTCAATGTTAGCAGTAGAAATCAAACTAGCTATGGAACTTCCGCGAAATCCTCCAGTGGCCCGCCGGCCCCCCCAAAAAAAAAAATGATAACCGAAAAATTCTTGTTCATCAAACTGAAAGCATGCAATTTGGTACACTAATCATTCCTAGCAGTAGAAATTAAACCAGCATTGGATCCCCATGAAATACCATCAAAGCCTCCCCGAGCATCCCCCCTCCTGTGCACCCCATGAAGGATCAATGACCAACAAATTCTTGCTGAACGTACTAAAAACATGCAAAACAGTTGAAAACGAAGTACATATGGAACCCCATGAGATACACTCACCCCCCAGTGTTTCCATGTGTCCTCTCCATGACCTTGATGATCAACAAATTCTAGTTCGATTTGTACAGCTAAGAATGACTTGTGTACCAATTCACGTTTTAGCGTGATCAGCAAGAATTTGTTAGTCAATAATGTCATACAGGTGAGTGTTGTAGAGGGACAGGAAGGGGTCTTAGGTGGAATCTCGAGAGATTCCATAGCTAGCTTGATTTATAAGCTAAGAATTGACTTGTGTAATAAATTTCATGGCTTTTAGCTCGATGTTCATGATTAGCCCAAATTCTGGCCCGTACCAGCTGTACTACACCAGCTGACGATCGAACCGATGCTCAAGTTTTACAGCTTAAAACATAGGTATGAA
>JAHWFP010269672.1:27131-37503 GCA_023313725.1 Lithobius niger
TGCGTCAACGCGCGTTAATAAAACGCACGTGTGTATTGATTGGCTGCGTCACCGCAGCGGCGCCGCGCGTCAAAAAAAAATGCACGTGTGCACCGGCGCTTATATTGTTTGTACTATAAAATTACGGTCAACATCATTAAAATGGTTCACCCTTGAGGAAAGCAGTTCTGATAAGTTCTTGGCCTCAGGCTGTTTGTCGCAAAAATTAGGCCTACAAAGGTTGTACACCTGTTTCGCCGAATCCCGTTTTGCCGAAAATATTTCCCGTTTCGCCAAAAATTGAGCTCTGAGTTCTTAAGGAATGTTGGACGGAAATTCCGGGGAAAAGGTCAGACTTCAAAGCGGTCAGACAAAAGATCAGAGCTCAGTTTTTGACGAAAGGGGAATTCCCGTTTCGCCGAATCCCATTTCACCGAATCAAAATATTCTTTTTCAAAAATTTAACATTGGAGAAGTTAAAGATGCATTCCGAATTGGGAGAATTTTTTTGTTAGTTGCAGTTTCTGATGTTATATGTTAAGCCGCAGTGAGCGTGGGACATGATTTGAAAATTAAAAACTGCGGGAAAAAAAAGATTGGGCGAAACGGGAATTCCAGTTTCGCCAAAATATTAAGACACTGATTAAAATTCAGCGAAACGGGAATCGGCGTAACGGTCATATCCATACAAAAAAATTACAATAGAGTAAATGACATTTTCAGAAGTAATTGTGGGTAGATAGCTGTTAAGTACAACAAAGTTAAAAGATCACAACGTTTCGAATTTCAGATCTCAGTCGTTTTCAAGCGAAAATAAAAACAAAAAAAAATAAGAAATCAGGAGAAGGCAATCACGTAAAACCATCATGCAATTCGAAAAACCACATGTCACTGCCTTACATTCCTAAAGTGTGCGCGGCCTATCTTGAGTTCGCTGCAAGAACGAACACAGATGATCGATTGTACGTTTTTGGTAGCATAGAGTGCCTTGTGGATATCCAAAATGATTACAAAAACAATGGCGGCCGTCGATTAAAGCCGCTCCCACCAGGAAGACTCAGCCGCTCATAAAATACTTCCAAGACTCAAGATACATCGCGCGCACAATAATGATGTAACGCCTTATTACAATAAGACCAAATTAATCAAAGTTCGACAACACAATTCAACAGAATGTGCTGGCTGTCAGATCAACAGAATGTGCTGGCTGTCAGAACAACAGAATGTGCTGGCTGTCAGAACAACACTCACTTCAGGAAGCGCAGATCAAGTGAGTGAAGAATAGTTGGACGGTAATTTATGTATTATGAATTATTTATTATCAATTAATTGTCAATCACAATCTATTATTGCAGGGAAATGAGGTGTGAAAATAAAAACAACCGTCAAACCTCACTGATAATTGTACTGTAAAATAACTAGGGTCTTAAAACTGTGGCTACGTTTAAATATAGGAATAATTACTCCCTCTAGTGGAACGGTACCTGTTAACCACTACTGCACGACCTACCGTATTGCTTAAAGCTAATCGGAATGTTAACTTCACTCATTGTCCACCCTTGATTATAACAATAGCTATAGCATTAGCTATTATCATATTCCATAGCTATATTATAGCTTTAGATCATAGTACATAGTATTGTATAGAATATGGTGTAGTTATATGTATGTATATAGTGTTTCTGTAGCCATAATATTAGCTATACTATAGAGCAGTGACATTTTCCGCCGTATTGGCACCAGTATGGGTTTTGGAGGGCATAACTACAAGGTGCACTACATAAAAATGAAGAGAAAAACAACGGAAGAGCGGATTTCTTAGGCTTCAAATAACGTTGTTTTCTCCAACAACAAAAATCGCGCGTTTTAGGTCTAAGAAATCACTCTTCACAGCATCGGCTTCAGTATGACGCCCTTCTGTTTCTCTCTGCAGTGCCCCTTGCAGCTAACCCATTAAGGCTCCAGCACAGAGTTATATACAATAATACTACGTCGGGTCACTGCTCTATAGATAGATATACTATTATAGCAAGAGAGCATATAATTGTGTAGTTTGGTACCATGGAAATGCATTCATCGTTTTTTCCGGCTATAATACCAACGATACCTTTGTCCTCGGGACATTTTTTTGGAACGGAGTTGAAGGCTGAAACGCACAAATTTTGCATTTCATTGAAGCAAGAGTGGGATTCGGTTTGAGAATTTTTGTTTTCTGTCCGCAAAACGATTCTCCGAAGTAATTCCGTTTTACAGTTTCAATTTCGATTTACGATTCCGATTTTTGATTAACGAAGTAATTTTGATTTACGATGTTTAGTTTTATGATGTTGGCGACATTTACGTCTATTTGGCATATAGCGATACTAGCCCCCATCACGTTTCGTCAACCATCCTGTAATTCCGTTTGCTTCTACGCAGGTGTTTTGCAGCAGGTGTTAGGCCTAATCGACTTTTTAATTCACGTTAAATGTAACCTGACCGAAAAGCATCTTCCCGTGTTTCCGTAATAATCAGACGAATAACGGAACTGCCTTCATCGCCCTAATACGGGCATATCTACTACGAAAGCTGCCGAGGACCAGCTTCGTGTTTCCGTAAAAGTCCGATGGTTAACGACGATGACGCCATTTCGGTAACTTGGGTCGCATACTGAGAATAAAAGCGAAATGAGCTTCCTTTAAGTGAGATATACTGTATAGATCTGTGGTTTGTTTGTCGGCGACCATTCCAAAACAAGTAAAGCTTATAGATCTGTATAATTACTGAAGCAAAACGCTCTGATGGGGTCCTTTCACCGTGATCTTTTCAGTGTAAATCGGCATGGTGCTCGTTTTGCAGAACGAAAACAACGATTCTCAACAAGGAGTTCGTCTCTTCTCTTAAGAGTCCACGAGAACCAATTACAAGAATGAAACGGAACAGGCTATTTGCAGTTTTTTTTTCTTGGTCTCGAGAGAGATCCTAGTCTACAAACATGGTTGCAGTTTTGACTGATTGATAAATATGGTTGCTGGAAAAGTAAATGAAAAAAAAAAGAAAAAAAACCTGGTGACTGGACCTCCAAACACTTTCGATCACATGGGAACATTGGGAATTGAACCATTTTCTAGAAAGGGGGAAAATCAACTAAGAAAAAGCACAAAAGCACGTATGGGGAGTTTGGGAAACCGTATTTTCTGTAGCGTGACTTAAAAACACAAAAAGGCCTAAACTGAACAATATTAGGTTGGATCAAAAAAATGCTTTTTTAAAATTTCAAATCGTAATAGTGTGGAAAAGTTGGTCTTCGACCTCCTAATCACTATCCCTAAAGGAAAAATTTCTAAAATAATTTGTTGAGGTGCCCACAAGTTTAACATTAATAAGTCATGAGAAAAATCGCTAATTCTGATAAAAAAAAATTTACTAGCTTAAAATACAGCTTTTTACATTATCTAATTTGGTACTCTCAGAGACCATTAAAAGAAGCCAGAAATAAACTTAAAAAATATATTTTGTCCCTAAACTTCGTTTTAATTCAAGGCGTAAAATCGACAAAAATGCCTTTTTTCCCTATTTTCATGGCCGATAATTCGCAGTTTTCTGGAAGAAGAAAAAATGTTTTTGAATTTAGCTTCAATTTGGTGGTCTCTGAGAGTACAAAATGAGATAATGTAAAAAGCATTATTTTAAACTAGTGAAAAATCACTTTTGCAGAATTAGCGATTTTTCTCATTGACTTATAATGTTAAACTTTAGGCCCACCTGAAAAAAAATTATTTTAGAAATTTATCCTTTAGGGATAGTGATTAGGAGGTCGAAGACCAACTTTTCCACACTATTACGATTTGAAATTTTAAAAAAGCATTTGTTTGATCCACCCTACTTGCGAAACTCCTTCACCCGCAGGATACTCGGCTGTGAACAACCTACTGCTACACCATAACCTGATTTTAAATGGTCAACTGCCATTAATAGGCCTAATTGTGGGTGTCTATTGTCTAACATGAATCTACGTAAAAAATCTAAACAAAAATTCCACGGAAAAAATCCAGGAAAAAATCCAGAGGAAATAAAATCCATAGAAAAAAATCCAAAGGAAAAAAAATCCAAGGAATAAAAATCCAATGCCATCCCCCCCCCCCTTTTTTTCCCCGCATTTTGTTACTGTGAGGTTATTTCGTACTTCGAGCTACAAACTTGTTCAAAGCTGTCCATCAAGAGAAAACTAAGCATTTACGAGGAGATGCAACGAAAACTTAAAGCCCTGTGTGAGCAATACGTCTAGGGCGGTCGAGAATTAAATGAGCTTTTGCGAGCAGTTGCGTTCCCCATATGATTGAGGCATTTGTGAAAACATTTTAATAAACGAACTTTGAACGGAGGGAAGGCGGGGCCACGTTTTCTTTCCCAGTTCCTGTGTGCTTCGGACGCAGACCAGGCAGGCCCTTGGTAAATTGACGCCGGACCGATTCGACCAGGTCGAAGTCTTTTAATAGGAAAGGGGACTACACCGGAGTTACATATTTGAGTAGTGGTCGCACAACTACTTTGAAAACCCAGACCTTAGTGGACAAAAAACCAGAGAGTATAAAACACCTATTTACAATAATTGTGAGTCGACGGAAAGCCAGTGCATATTTTACTGGCAATGGAGAGACGCCTTCAAATCAGAAGTGAGCCCTAATCCTGTACCTCAGACACTGACGGAAGAGTCATAAGGTCCAAACGATAGATTTGAAAATTCTATAAGCCGAAAAAATAATAATAAAATAAAAAAAAATGGCATTGGATTTTTATTCTGGGATTTTTTTTCGTCGGATTTTATTTCTTTGGCTTTTATTTCCTGTGGATTTTTTTTTCTCTGGATTTTTTTTTCTCTGGATCTTTTTTTTCCTGGATTTCTTTTCTTAAGATTTTTTTCTGTTTTACCGTCAAGCATTCAGTAAAATGGAACCCCCATACAAGCAGTAGTTTCTGCTTTTAACTTATTGAAGCCAGTCCGGTTTTGAGCTTATTAACACACTATAATGCATTATTTAGTGAAACCTTCAACTATATTGGCCATAATTCTTTAGTATCTAGTTCGAGTTACGTTTTTGCATTTATTGTGGCTTATTGTTATATAGTGTTTTGAATTGCGTGTAAATTATATCAACCAAAAAATGTGTATGACCTACTTATATGATATTTGGTGCTTTCTGAATCCGACTAGATGTTTACCTTTTTCTTTCGTTTGTTTTAAATACCTTGTGTACATTCTATACGCCAAATTTCTTCTCGCAACTGGCAGTTATTTCTAGTAAGACAAACAGAAGCAGCAAAACAGGCAACCATTTGATTAAATCCATGTTACCAGGATCGTGGGTATAAATGAAACTGATCATAAGGATTGGTTTAGTCTGCTACAAAAAAAGGATTTCGAAAAGGACACGAAGTTTCTACCAAACATTGGTTCCGCAATAAAACTAAGTTCCACAATGAATAAAGTAAAAAGACTAGGGTTAAAAAGTTCAAAGTAAGCGGCAACAATAACCTTAAAATACTGTTCACTGTCAAACCACCAATTTAAAGAGATTAACCGACAGGTGTAACAAGCTTCCTAAAAACACAAGGGAGAATTTACCATTACAAGTCCACGTTGTGTTCTGCCAAGATCGTGAACGTTTTTGTAAGATCTTGTTAAGTTCTTACAGGAACAACTTACTAGATCTAGCAATGTCATGTGAGATCTAATAAGATCTCGTAAAGAACTTACAGAATGTAAAAGATCTTAGAAGATCTTTGTAGGGTCGCAACGTGTGGAGCGGGCAAGGACTCCAACATGGTATACAACGTGCTTGGATAAGAAATGCTTGAAGCGAACACAAAAATAGAACCTTCCTAAACAATACACCGCAGCGTATAGTACTACCTGTTTTTTAACCATACTGTAGTGCGTATGGGAGTAGGAGTTTTTTTCTAACAAGTTAATTTATTCAGCTCAAATTACAAAACCTGTGTGAAACAGGATAAGGGCTCGTTTGCGCAACGAGACCTTCTTGCTCGCCGAAAGCTATTTGCTAGGCAACCGTTATTTATTTACGATTAATTTCCCGTTTCTATTAAATGATTGCGGTAATGTGCAACAAATTAAATGTATTATAAATAAGAACACGGATAAAGAACAAAGTGCAACGCTCATTTTAAACATTGCTACAACACTGTTGCCATTTCACGCTATTTCCAAAATTTGCTATTCTCGCTAAAAAAAACAGCTTCTAGCAGTGATCAAACGACGGTAGAATAAATAGCTACTCGCAGCGAGAATTCAAAATCCAACATGGCGTCCATTTCTGAGTTATCAATTCGAAGACAACCCTTCGAATGCCAGTATTCAGGAAATCTGTCCGTCGTCGTGTACTGCAGTAAAAATTGTTTTCTTGTTGTCATAAATCGATGCTGTCATGTTGCAATCATCGTACGTCGTGTCGCGAGGCACGAGGAGAAAATTGGCGTCCGCGTTGTTGCCATGGTTACTACGTACAGACAACTCGAAAGCCGCATTCTCCGACAAAGGCGAGAAGCAGCGCCAGCAGATTTAGTATTGGCCAAGTAAAAGCTAGTAATCGCGCCCTAACTCTTGCCCCACAAAAGCTGATGTTCACTTGTGGTGTAAGGGCGGGGATAAAACGTGGACTAAACGAAAAAGAAGTAAGCTGACTCTTTTACCAGCATAAACAACAAATCTGTAGCAAACGCAAGACCAAAAGTGCAAAATACGAACCAATGTAAATGAAGATAAAAATAGACAAAAAATATATATAAAGTAATGCAAACATGATTTCGTCTATAATTTACCACTCAAGTCAGCGTTTAAAGAGCTTTAAATAGCTGAATTTCATGTAAGACTGACGTTTTTCTTTATCCTAGTCTTTGGGCGTGTGCCAGATTCTGTCTGTTATATACGGATAAATTGTGAGAGGGTGTCTCGTCAAGCGAAGCGAGCGATGTGGCTAGTATAAAGTAATGCAAACATGATTTCGTCTATAATTTACCAATAAAACTCCACAACATCAAAATTTTCAAGATAATAAAATGTAATGTTTAGCCCACAAATGCCGAATACTCTTCCCACGCTATCAACAACCCAAACAGTCGTTTCCCAAATCCGTGAAAATTCCTTGTGTCAAAGCATGGCTCGAAAGCTTGAAGCTAGGCGAGTAACGTTCACGTGGTGATGCAAGACGCTTTACAATCGTGAAAGGATAAAAATAATGTAAAAGTAAAATTTTTCAACACCCTTAATCCGTGGTCTATTTTACAAAAAAAATACAAAACAACAAGGACGAAATACTCCACAACACTACTTTCAGTGTCAGTTATGAGTACGTTTTCTTTGTTGCAGAGGAAAATGCCACTTAGCACTTTCAATGGCACCTTACATCATGGGTGTCATACGTAGTTCAGATGTAATACGAATTACTGATTTGAAGAATATTAATTTTGACCTCCAACATCGGAAAACCGTAAAATTTTATAAGTAGTTACACGCCTACACAGAACTCTTTGTTCGACAATGCATTTTCATTGCCTGGAGTTGTTTACATTTCTCTGAACAGTCCACTTTATCAAGGTTTGGTTAGGAAATTAGAGTAAGGTATCTTGGCTGTTTTACCACTACATGCTTGGGAGTCGAACAATAGCATATTGGCACCTACTATATGGCATAATAACAGGCCTATGTTTGTGTGATTAGGCCTATATTTTAAAAATTAGGCCTATAATTTGATTAGAGAATTTTTTCTACACCATCTTTAGGTACTCTTGGAGTAAAAACACTGGAAACGTAGTGCGAGCGACGGCACCACTGACACGGAAGGGATACGTGAGACAAATTGTGGAGTATGCAAGCCCTGTTTGGTCCC
Organism: Lithobius niger; assembly: GCA_023313725.1. Lineage (NCBI taxonomy): Eukaryota > Metazoa > Arthropoda > Chilopoda > Lithobiomorpha > Lithobiidae > Lithobius > Lithobius niger. Next base: position 34,997 of record JAHWFP010269672.1, read on the forward strand.
CCAACTTACTGAAGGACATTGGCAAATTGGAGTCGGTCCAAAGGCGTTTCACTAAATCTATCCCAGTGCTGTCCCGCGTGATTTACAGTTTACGACTGATGACTTACCCTCCCTTGAGCTACGTAGACTGAAAACCGACCTGATACTAACGTTCAAAATTTTAAAAGGACTTTTTTCTCTCGATCTCCCGCTGTTTGATCTGAGTGTGGTTACTTGGACTAGGGGGACACAATCTTAAGTTTGTTGTACCCTGATCGAGACTGGCATGTCGATGAAATTTCTTCGCAGTGAGGGTGGTTCGTGCTTGGAACGTGCTGCTAAATGATCTAATTAATTTGCAAGATGTAAACTCCTTCAGAAGATCTCTTCATAGGATTGTACGGGTCAGTCGTGGGATTCGAACCAGCATTTGCTTTGTTTGGAGACGAAGTCGCTGACCGATCGGCCAATGCTGCTCGCTTTGCTCGGGTCCCCGGGGCCCAAACACAAAGTTCTTTCACGTTCAGTCAACCTCTGCCATCTGACAACACCAAGACCAAAGATGGGACGGTTGTAGCAATGTAGGGGAGATAGGAAAGGTAGAGGGGGAGAGGAGGAGAGGGAGGGGGGGTGTTGGTGGGGAGAAGAGAGGAAGGGGAAGAGGGAAGGGAAAGGGAAGATGAGAAATGGGAGATCATACTATTTGCTTACTGAATGCACGCATCAAGCAGAAGGGGGAATGCGGGCAGGTACCAGAAGGGGGCGGAGCAATTTTCTTTTGGTGGGGGGGAATAAATTTATAACCAAACATTAGGGGTCCTGGGGAGAAAGGCGGGAAGTATGCAGACCCTACACTGCTGGAGGGTGGTCGGGGGGGGGAGATGGGTGGGAACGGGGGTGTGCAGGTGTTCGGTGGGGGGGGGGGGAGACCAAACACCCAAACACCGGTCTTACAGATAGGTCTTTGAGGTATAAAGATCCTACATCCCGGAGGACCAGGGACGGGGCTGGAGAGTGTCGGTTGGGGGGAGGGGGTAAAAAGTAAAAAAAATGTAGGTTGGAGAGGGGGGGGGGGGAGAAATTGAAAGCACCAGTTACTTTGCTAACACAACGAAATACTGGGATAACCAAAGTCCAGAGGAAATTCCTTCACCGTGCCGCATGCACGGGTTCAGCTAGTTATTATTATATTATAACCACGAGTGGTGTTGTAATCTTGCATTAAGAAAAGAGCAGGGTCGAGGTCAATAAGATTATGAGTAATTTGGTTGCTGAGCATATCATGCCCCCACCCCCGATGAGTGCGATACTGGATAGTTATCAAGTTGATCAAACTTAGGCGGTCAAGATATGGTAGAGAAAAAATGGAACGGTTAAGACACGCCTAGGCCTCTAACAGTTTTCAAACCGATTTAGGGAATAAGGGTTGGAAGGGTGACAAATTTGTGCGATGTAATAAAAAATATACAAAATAAAAGTTTAAAATAAAACTAAATAAATAACCAGTGACATGTGTGAAACGATGGTGTTATACAGTATGTCTCAGAAGTCCTGTACCAGGTTATAGGCCTATACGATGTACCCCTGCACCATATTAGGCCTAACGTGTACAATTCAGCAAACTATGAGCAACGTATGCACCTAATGGGACTAGCAAATGTCTTCTACAATAGACGTTCACTCGCAGTAAACCCAGGATTCAAACCCAGGACTTTCCTCTGGGTGTAGTGTAGGCCTATACCATATAGGCCTATTCCATATACGCCTACGTGGTTCAGAACTTCTGAGACATACTGTATATGTGTGGCATTTTCGAATGATAGGAGAATTCACTTGAATTGTGGTTGAAATTTAAAAACTCAAGAAATTTATACTTGTTTTCTTTATTTTTGGGGTAGGAGACCAAACATATTTGACAATATGATTGCAATGATGGAGAAATACGCCAACAACCTGGAAGCACTAGTCGATGAAAAGACTGTGCAACTGACGGAAGAGAAAAAGAAGACAGATGCGCTGTTGTTCGAGATGTTGCCCAGGTATGTGTCACGTGGCAGTAGGTGGACATATCTGTGATGAAAGGGATAAAGTGAGAGGAAGGCTATTATTTTTTCAAGTTGTGTTCTTTTGTTTGTTTATGCTCTGATTAGAGCATAAACATAAAAACACAACTTAAAAAAAAACTAAAGACACAAAAATTTATTTAAGATCGGACCCAAAACAGAAGTTGCTACCGCATCAAACCAAACTTGCAGATATAAAATATGTTAGTCATTCGGAAGAACTATACTTTTCCGGCTATGGACCTAATTCACCTATACGTATCGATCCCTTTCGTCGTTACGGTTCTGAAAATCATAACGAAAAACTACGCAAATGGCTTATTTATTTTTAAAAAGAATTATTAAAACATCATGTTAAAACGCTACTCACAGCCATACTGACGCCGTGTCATACTGCGACATGAGAGCGCAATAAGAAAACATGATTTCGGCCAGAACATTAGTAAACGGAAATTATTTCTGACC
>JAHWFP010269674.1:0-18060 GCA_023313725.1 Lithobius niger
CGGGTTGTCGGGTGACTCTTCGTTTGATGCAATGTTAATGGTTGCTAAATAAGCATAAGTCCCATTAAAATTCTCAAAGTTAATAAGCTCTTGGTTATGAATGAAAGTTTCCCTTTACTACATCTAATGCAAGATTAAGATTGTACAAAATGTTAGATGAATTAGGAGAATCAGTAATATATTTTGAAACGGATTCAATATTTTACAGTGATAATGGTATAAATACAGTGGAAACTGATTGCGTGTTAGGAAAATGGACTGATGAATTAGGAATAGAAAAATGGATTGAAGATTTTGCTTCAACAGGACCAAAGAGCTATTGTTACGAGACAAATGATGGAGAAACTTAAACAAAAATAAAAGGATTCATGCTGAACTACACAAACTTAAAAAAATTTAATGGTAAAATAATGATAAAATTAATAGAGAATGAAGTAAAAGAAATTGTAAAATTGGAGTATAATCAAATAACAAGAGATGTGAAAACAAAAAATCCTGTAAACAAACAAGTTGAAAAAACATTTTCATTTCAGTATGATAAAAGAATAATACTTTCAAATTATGATACTATTCCTTATGGTTATCATAGGGTGTCATCAGTTCAGAATGAAGAGAGCAAATTATATGAAACAAAACCCTCCTCATTGTGATAAAAACACTATTTAAGAAGATTATCTTTGGGTATCCAAGAATTATGACTATTATCAAATCCTAACCATTTAACATAAACCTTTATCACCTTTCGTTCTTGTTACTTTTTCAACTACATAAACATCAGGGTAGTTTGTTTTTTGTATTTCAAATTCATAAATTAGACCTTTTATTTCTTCTCCTTTGAGATCCTTGATTCTGTATGTAATAGGATATGATGTTATAACATGACTTATTTCAAATATTTCTGTTGACCAATTCAGAGTATATCCTTTTTCAAATATACCTTTCAATTTACTAATTCTAACTTTATCTCCAACTTTAAATTTGGGTTGCTTTTTAATAAATTCAGCGTTTTTGTAAACAGTATCTAACAATTCTTTTTCATTCGTTTTATTAACTTCAGCCGGGTTCATACCAATTGTTCTATGTTTAGAGTTATTGTATTCAGTTATCAATTTTGGTAGCAGATCTGTCCATTTGTAACTACCTTGAAGATTGAGCTGTTTCCACATTTTTCCTTTTAATGTTCGATTAAATCTTTCTACAACGGATGCTTTTGTTTCTGTAAAAGTTGAATAATGATTTATATTGTAAAGTTTCATCAGTTTCTGAAATTCCTTGCAATAAAACTCTTTTCCATGATCAGTTTGGAGATTTTTAGAAACTGTACCCTTTAATATGGCTTCAAATGCTGTTGAAACATTAGAACCCTTTTTATCCTTAACATGGATAGCCCAAGCAAATTTAGAAAATACACAAATAACTGTTAATATGTATTTATAACCTTTGTTAATTTTCGAAATTCCTTTTAATTTTCCAGAATCCATTTCTACTAAATCAGCTTGCAACAAATCATCTAGTCCATATGTAATAACTTTCCTTCTAGGAAAATTTCTTCTAGCAGGTTCATGAAGCTGACTTATGATTCCTTCCTTGACCGTTGTCATTTAATTTAAAATTTAATGTAATAAATGAAAAAAAAACATTACAATCTGCAATAAAATCATGTGTTATTAAAAAATATAAATTTAATGAGTAAGAATATATAAATAAAAATATCTTAGCACCACAATGGCTTTTTCGATTACTTATCTGTGGACCTTTGGGTTCTGGAAAATCTACATGTGTTTTAAATTTAGTACTAAAATTTTTTCATTATAATAAATTATACATTTACGCAAAAATGTTGGATGAATCCATTTATGAATACTTACAAGACATTTTTAATGAAATACATAAAAAATTTCAAGTGATGGCTTATTTTTATAATTCTCTAGACGACATGATAAATCCTGATGAACTAGATGATGATGAACAACATTTAGTGGTTATCGATGATTTTACTAGTGAAAATGATCTATCAGTAATAGTGGACTTATTCACAATGGGTAGGAAGAAAAATGTGTCGGTTATTTTTATTGGTCATTCATATTTCGACATACCAAAGATAATAAGAGTAAACTGTAATTATTTTGCAATTTATGGATTTTCAAATAAGAGAGGAATGATTGAACTAATGAAAGAATTAGCCTTAGGTATTGATTATGAAAAATATAAAGAATTGTACAATAAAATGTCAAAACACGAATTCCTATTTATCGAGAGAAAGACCTCAGATCAGTAGTAGCAAAATGCGAAGAACGAGCCCGGAAGTCCACGTGCCGCCATCTTGGATGACGTCACATCCGGTGATCACCCAAAGATGGCGGCGCCCATAGGTGACACCCCAAAATGGCGTCCAAGATTCATTTTCAGTTTCGACTTCGTTTTCGATTTCGTCTAGTCAGTAAAGGTTTCATATTTATTTAAAATATTCAAAATGGCGGCGTGCATAGATGGACGTCGCAAAATGGTGTCTAATAGATTCATTTTCGGTTTTTGGTAGTAAAATACAGTAGAAACTCTTTAATTTAAAATCATTTAAAATAGATGGTTTCAGTTTCCATTTTAATAATATTGTGTGTATATGTCCCTTTAACAATTATTAACTGTATTATACTATTTTTTTAAATATTTATTTTAAATAAAATAGTATGATTATTCATGTGTTATACTTAAAAGACTTAAAATGTCTAGTGTACAGAAATACTTGATTCTAGGTCAATAGATGGCGGCACACAACATAATTTTACAGCATGGGAGAGCCTACGAGCTCAGGTTGTTAGCCTTCTGTTGACGTCACAAGCGAAACAAAAGACACGTGGTACCACCTAGTGACAGAATCATGTACTACTCGGAGCGATTACCAAACATCGTAACACGGAGGTTGCAAAATCAATTTTGCACATAGGCGGATGGTTAGCGGGGAGCATGTTGTTCCGTTGGCGGCTCGGACGAAAATGACCAAATGCATGCAAAAATGGTGGATAAAACAGAACGTGTCAAGGCTAAGGATCGAGATGGACCGTAGCCAAAAATCAAATAGAGTAAAGGTGCAAAACGATTACGTCGCCATCACAAAAATGGCGACTGTTTTAACCTTGACAGTACAGGTGCAAAGCAATTAAAGCGCTATGTTTAAAATGGCCCCCATTTCTACCTTGAAAACCTGCCCTCCAACTGTTCGTGTACAATTCAGCTTTCGTATAAAACTCAGAAATCGGGGGTGTTCTCCGTCACAACTGCAAAAGGGCCACGAATTCTGTGCAACACAAAATTCAAGGGAAGATTATGTTTCTTTTTTGATGTTTTATTTGACAGAATCATGTAATGTTTTAAAGCTAGTTTTAAGAATGGTTTATTTATTTTTTTTATTTTTCTATCTACTTGTAGAAAACAACAAATTAATTTTAAAGCATGGAGGTACAAAAAAATGTTAAAAAATTACCCGAGAGTACGTTAATTGAAGTGAATGAAACAGGCGGAGTAGTTTACGTTAAATATTCAAAATTTTTATTTGTTAACAATCAAAAGATATTAGTCACTGAACCTGTTTCCCTTCATGAATTTGAATGGGCTGAAATGGTTGACAGAACTAAACATTGGGAGATTGCAGACGGAAATCGTTTACTTTTTGAATCACCGTTGACAATAGTAAAAAAACTAGAGAACGGTGACGTTTCCATCAAAACTTCAACGGGAGAAGTTATAGTAACTGATTCTCATTTTCGTTATATCCATCAAAGAAAGGCTATCGTTGATTCATGGATCGACAATCTACATTTAAAGTCTCTCGAGAGTTTTTTTTACAAACCCAGTACTAATTAGTCAAAGCGAATTATTTTTAAACGAGTTTTAAGACTGGTCTTTTTATGTTTCTTTTAGTTGGTGCAATGAACCGTTTCGACTTGTGCATTAACTTAACTGGGAATGTAATATTTCAAATGAAAAGACGACAATATAGAGTTAAAGCTACAATGTGTCATTACACTGTCGTAAACGGACACTATAATTTATTGAACGATGGCATAATACTTCCAATGCTTCAATGGGATCGGGTCAGTTCTTATTTTGATTTGTTCGAGGAGGAATTTATTCAGAACCCTGAAGGAATGCCAACAATTTTATTTCATTCTAATTTTTTGCACGTATATATAACGGAGCGTGACACTTTACTTTTCAAAGCCAACTCTGGTGAAATTAGCATTAGTAGACATCAGTTTGATATTTTGCGTGAAAACCAAGACTTAGTTTTTGAATGGGAAGAGGAGGTCGGGCTTGAGCTTTTAAGAGGAACGTAACAAACTTTGTTTTCTGTTTTTCTTTAGGAAAAAGAAAAACGTATTTGTTTTTTATGGCGTCTCCCCTTCAACTCCCCCTCCCCCCTCCAAATTCCGTCCACTTAGGTCAAAACTTTTTTGTTCAGGTCGGAGAATATCAAAATCTGGTTAAAGTTCACATTCGTAAAGATTCACAAAATGCACTAGCCTACATTCCATCAGCATACGGTGTTGCCATTTCAACCGAAGATTGGAAATCGATTAGTGATAATTTGTGCAATTGGTTGCCTGTACTTCAGTCTGAAAAACCGCAAATTATTTTGTACAATTCTGGACAACACGCAGTATCGTGTTACTATAGAGTTACCGACGAACGAAATTATATCAAGTTTGAGAATGCATATCATAAATCGATAGAATTGAACGAGGAGCAGTTTAAAGTTTTGATAGATTCGGTACATCATATCAATAACTGGCTATGATGTAAGAACTGAAAAATGTTTAATCTCAACACAGATTATGTCGTTTCTTGTAACACCTATACCATCGGTGGTCTTTACTACATTAAAGAGATTTCAATAATAGGTATTGATTTAAAGCTGCACTACCGTATCAAAATTCCTTCCAATGTTTTAAACTCTAAATTATCTGACAAGGATCGGAAAATCATAATGTATTGTGAAACCTACGTCATCGGAGATAAATTAAAAAACGATCCTTGGGATACCCCGATTTATATTGTAACTAACGAAATCAAACGATTAAACTATGCTAATCCTTCAGTGACATTTTTTGTAAAAGGTGACAAGAAGTTACAAAACTATTTAAAGAAAATATGTCAGGTTTCATGCAAGGAACTCGAATCGTGTCCCATTGTTGTAAAGTATTATGAACGAGAACGTTACCATTTCTGTCCAAATCATGACGCTGCATTCTGTCGTTCAAAATCAAAATTTCTTTTCGAATTCATATCTCAAAATTTTATTACCATAATGCTTTAAATCCCATTCCCATGTGACGCCCATCGACACTTCACTCATTGCTACGATGGAGCCAACAACGTTAGAATCAGCAGTTGCCGAAGCTGTGAGCGTCGATCCACCGTCCGTCGTGCCACCGTCCGTCGATGAGGTAACTTCAGGATGGCTACCGAAACCAATGCCAACCTACTCCGACCGTTCACCGAGAAAACGGAAAATGGCTAAACGATACGAGGTGGGTCCATGCAGTATGTACAGTGTTTCTACACCTAGCGTTCATCCTCAGTTGGATAAAGGAATGATCGTTAACTGCGTGACAACGTTCACAACAGAATTTGAAAACATTGCCTTCTGTACCAGTGCTTCAGAAAATCATGTAATCACCTATCTTCGTTTTAACCAACCAGTGGACAGAGACGTTGTGTTAGGCCTGTTGTTAACAGCCATGCCTAATGCGAAACACATGATATCACCTCTGAACACTAAAACAAAACAGAAAAACTGTTTGTGCACCATATACAAAAACGAAGAAAATCCAACGGAGAACTTGTCAGTGTCTGAAAAACTAATTGTTGAATTTTTTTTATTGTTGCCGAGTTGGTTGGCTACTTACGTTCACCGTCAGTTAGACCTCAGTGACCCTTTTTTGCTCCACTATGCTAGCAACTTTCCGTACATTGTGGCTAGAGTGACGAATATTCATGAACAATCCAAATATTCGAACAATGAAAGTATGAACAATATGAACGAAAATGAATAACTATGTGAAAAAATATGTAAAACTATTTTTAAATACTTGAAAAAAAAATAATATTACTAATAAATGGTAAAGGTTTTGTTTATCTAGTTTTATTTCGTTATTTTTTCAATTTTTTTTTAATTGATGAACATCTATAAATAGGGAGCACATACAGTTATAGTGTATCATAATGGATGCAACGTTGTTTCATCCTGCCAACCACCTTATAATAGGTCCAAGTTTTTCTGGGAAAACTAATCTTGTTCCAAAACTGATCCAAAATGTGGGAGAAATATTTTCACCAGTGCCAACCTCAATATTTGTTTGTTATGGTGCGTGGCAGCCTGAATATGAAAGAATGAAAGCTACGTCTAAATTGCCCATCACGTTTCAAGAAGGTTTTAATAAGGAAATTTACGAATCAGTACCTCATAATTCAATTCTCTTTTTGGATGATTTAACACATCAACTTAAACCGGAAGTAACCACAGATGCGTTCGTAAAAGGTGGACATCACAGAAATATCACGCAGATTTGTGTAGCGCATAATATGTTCCAAAAAAATTTAAGAACTGTATCTTTAAATAGCCCCTATTATTTCCTGTTTAGAAACTGTAGGGATTATTCGCAAATTAAAATATTAGGAAATCAATTGGACTGTGGTTCAAAATTCTTACTTAATGTATATAAAGCAGCGACTAGCGAACCCTACTCATATCTGTTCATCGACTGCAGAGCAAATACACCAGACGAAATGAGGTTTCGTGGCGATCTGTTCAAAATACCTATAACTGTGTATGTTCGTGCATAAGTGACAATGCCTGTTAAACAACAAGTTAAGACTTTTTTCCAGTCTTAAGCCTCCTAGCCTCTAAAAGTGTAAAAACGCACGTGAAAAAAACTTTGCTATCCTGTAGCAATTTACAAAACGTAATTTGTTTATGTGCCTTAAATATTTTAAAAGCGAATATTGAACTGGCTCAGTCACAAAGAATTAAACTTAGAAGATATAAGAAAGTATTACTTGCTATTTCCAAAAAGAACTGTTCAAAACGAAAGAAAACGCAACATATTGTGAGACTTCAAAATGGTGGATTTTTCCCCCTATTAATTCCGTTGTTGAGCGGACTGGCAGGACCCGTAATAAATGCAGTGTCTGGATTGATCCGTGGTAACAAATAAGCAAACGAACAATGTATAAACGAATGAAGCTAGTTCCCTGGAGCGAGGCAATGCCGAGTGCATCGTCATCATTCCCAGCTAATGAACTTCCTTCTATACATCAAAGTGAACTTTTAAGTAAATCTCACTACACTAGACCTTTAACAAGTTTAGATGAAGCTATGCGTGACGTGCTTTCAAGTAACCAATCTAGTGATTTTGATAAAGCCAAGTTATACACGCAAACTTTACAACGTTATTTAGACGTAAAACGGAAGTATGAAGATGAACCTTTAAAAGTACTCATGACTTCTCTCGCCGGAACCCCCGGCGTGGTGCCAGCCGCGCGGGGGGTCCCTGCGGTGGGGGGCACGGCCGAGGCATCCCCTACCCGCTCTCTTCAACAAGCTGTAAGTTCAGTCAGTAGTACAACGGATGAATCTGGTCCTTACGTGGAAGATTACATACTCCACAAAAACCCATTATACCTAAACAATTTAAAGTGCCTTTAAAATATAAGGGAAGAATCCATCGATTTTTAACTACAGGCCCCGTTCAGTTTGATGATATGGGACAATTAATAGGTGAGGATGGTAAATCAATAGTCGGAAGCAATGTAGTCCAGTTAGTACACGGACGGATAAATGAGAACACTACGTTTCGTAATAAAATGTCGAAACAACCCGGGTGGTCACAAATAAAAAAAATTATACCCCACAAAGCAGCCTTGAGACGTTCGGGTGATTTACAGCTGCCCCTCCCCGCCCCAACTCCCATTCTGTCAGATTCACTGAGTGACGATGAACAAGAGCTCGGGGCGGTTGGAGGGAGGCCGAGACGGGGAAGTCGTGCCTCATGGTCAGACGAGTTCTACTGACGATGTTTTAAAAAGTGTCTATTACGATGCAAATTCTCCAGGAGGATACGGTGGAGCAGAGAGGCTTTTCAAGGAAGCCAAGGCCAAATGCCCTCGTGTTACTATTGCAGCAGTGAAACGGTGGTTAATGACTCAACCAACGTACAGTCTTTTCAAGCCAGTTGTTAGAAAATTTGAAAGAAACAGAGTAAGGGTTGGTGGAATTAGTGACGTGTGGTCTTCGGATTTAATTGATGTAACTAACCTAGCACCATTTAACGACAATTTTAATTTTTTACTCACTGTTATTGATGTGTTTTCCAAATTTGCGTGGGTTATACCTATAAAAAATAAAAGTGCACTTTCTGTAGCTACGGCTTTAGGTAAGATTTTACACAACCCCTCCCCCCTCCCCCTCATTTCTGGACGGACTCTGGGACAGAATATACAAATTTTACTGTTCAGCGGCTGCTACGACGGTACAATATTAAACAGTACAGCACACAAAACGAAGAAATTAAGGCGTGTGTAAGTGAACGTTTGGTACGCTCCTTACGTAATCGTATATTTCGTTACCTCCACAAGAACAATACTCAGAGGTACATCGACGTAATACCTGAACATGTAAGCTCTTACAATAGATCTTTCCATAGATCTATTAAAATGGCGCCAGTTGACGTAAATGAATCTAATAAGGGAAAAGTTTTTGTAAATCTGTGCGGTGGTGAACTTAAAATAAACGATCCAGTAAGAATGTAAAAAAAAAACCATGTTTTTATCCGAGGTTATAAACCTAACTGGACGGAAGAAATAGTTTATGTTAGTGGAAAAAATGTTAAACACCCCATACATACTTATAAAGTCAAGGACTATGCTGGAGATCCAGTAATTGGTACATTTTATAAGCAAGAGTTACAAAAAGTTGGTCTTCCTAAAACTTACAAAATTGAAGAAGTACTTAAGACACGCAGGAGAAAGGGACGTACTGAATTCTTTGTTAAATGGCTAGGTTATCCTAAGTCGATGTCCAGTTGGGTTACTGACATCGAGTGAAGATGGCTGACGAAATTTACATAACGCTACCCTCTAATTCAAGTATGAACTTTTTTCCACAAAATACGCTTCAAAAGTATACTACACGTTTGGCCGTTCCTTTGAATTTAGGTCACAATTGTGAGGTTGCTTTGGCTGAAATAACATTCCCTAACAACATTAGTCAAGATTCGGGAATAATTTTAAAATCTACAGACGAAGAGGCCATGTTACTTCATTTTACGTTTACTGAAGGGAGAGTTCGTGATCTACCGGACGGACACTTTAACATTGCAGAACAGAACTATATTTTGCCTTGTACTGTAGGAACTAAACGATATGATAGTATGAAGCATTTAATGGATACAATTAACTCAAATATAAGCGATTATAAAAAAAACGTTACGTGATAACGATCCAATGAAAACTAATGCTGACCCGCGCATACTGTACGATGAAAGTATACATACGTTTAGTATACAAAATTATGTTTCTGATCATGCCTACGTGAGGTTGTATTTTGCCCCTAAATTAGCTGTACGATTTGGTTTTGAAACATTTTTAGAGGGTCTTCCAGACATAAAAGATTGGACGAATGAAACAACAACTAAAACACCTGTTTTGGAAAAAACTAAATTTCCTATACAGAGCATATATGTGTATACTAATATCATTCAACCACAATATGCAGGTGATTTTAGAGTTCAGTTACTAAGAATTGTACCAGTACGTAGCGAGATCGGTGATGTATGCAGCGTTGAATTTCACAGATTGCATTACTTTTCCCTACAATCTGATTCGTTTCAATTCATAGAAATACAACTAATGGACGACAGCGGGAGACCCATTGAATTTGGTCATTATGGTCGAGTCGTTTGTGTGTTGCATATAAGACGACGTAAGCAGCGTCATTAGACTCCTATAAGTAACTCTCTTCCCTTCCCTCACCTTCATTTATTCACCATGGCACGAGGCTGTCCTTACACGGAGTATTATAAATCACAGGCAGGTGGTAACCTGCCCGTATACTACGGACGTCACTCGCAGTATGGTCATGGTGGTTTATCAAATATCCTGTCTAGCCTGGGGCGTGTGGCCCTACCATTTTTAAAATCTATTGGAGGCTTTTTGGGACGAACTGCTTTGAGTACTGGGGTGGGGCTAGGATCGGACTTAATGGAGGGCAGACGTTTTACTGATTCGGCTCGTGATCGATTTAAAACTGCAGGACGTGACATCATGAGAGAAGTGGGACGACGATTACATCAACAGGGGGGTGGACGTAAGAGGAAGCGAAAATCTAACGTAAAGGGAAGATGTTGTACGAAAAATAAAGGACCAACTAAAAAAAGAAGGAAAACCTCTTCAAAAATTAAAACCGCCTTAGATTAGGAAAGCCTATATAAACGTTGTACCTCCAGTCTAACCCCTTAGTACAGGCTGTCATCATGGCTTTCCTTCATCCAAATTCGTGCGAGTGTCTGTTGTCTCCGCTAGATTTATTTTCTGTTAGTCCTGTCCAACTTTCTAGACAAAAAACGAAATGTGTAGAATATAGACCAGTAGCTACAATCGAAACAAACCAGGTAATAGACTTCATAGTTCCTTCCTCAGAAGATTACATAGATTTAACGCAAACTCTGATATATATGAGGGTAAAAGTTGTGAATGCAAATAATGGACAAAATTATGTCACTGCAGATAGTGCTAACATCATACCGATAAATCTGTGGCTACACGCAATGTTTGCTCAAGTAGATATAAGTTTGAACGGAAAATTACCGACTGGTACTAACGATAATTACGGTTATAAGGCCTATTTACAAAATTTAATGAGCTACAATCTGCACGTTAAAGAGAGTCAGTTGGAGTCGTCGGGTTGGGGGACAGCTACATCGAGATCTGCCAGAATTCAAGCTAGTGCTGAGGTGGAACTTTTAGGACGTGTTAGTCACGATTTAGTGAACCAATCCCGTCTTATTTTGAACACCGAACTGAAGTTTAAATTTGTGCCTCAAAGACCTGAATTTCACTTGTACTTGACCAATGCTGGAGTTCAAGCTCAGACAAATCCAACTATAGTACCTTTAGAAGCTGCTCTCTACATACGTAAAGTCACCCCCTCCCCTTCTATCCTCCTCGCCCACGCAAAAACACTGGCTATTTCTAGCGCAAAATATCCATACAAAAAAAAAAACAATATTCAAGAGCCATACTCTTAGGCAAGGTACACGAAGCGCTACTATTGACAATGTGTTTAATGGTGATGTTCCCTCTCGAGTCACGATAGGACTAGTAATACATGCAGGCTTCACGGGTGTGTTCGCCAACGATCCATTTTTCTTCGAGCCTTTTAATTTGTCATCTTTAACACTTTCTGTGGATGGTGTAACCCACAATTCTAAACCGTTAACTTGTAATTTTCCTGATAACAAATATGTAAATGCGTTCATGTCGATGTATGACGGTTTAGGTATTCAATATCATAACATCGCTAATGGAATAACTTACGGTGAATACAAGACTAGTGGTCATACGATTTTCTGCTTTGACCTTACAGCAGACTCGAACTCGAATGATAACAGTCACGTGTCATTGGTTAACAACGGTATCGTTCGTTTAGAGCTTTCTTTTTCCCAAGACTTTGCACAAAACGTAACTGTAGTGTTTTTAGCTGAAAAAGAAGCTTTGATGGAAATAGACGAGAAAAGAAACGTACTTTCAACTGAATAATGAACACACAACAAATATACGATATTTTGCACCCTCGTTGTGATTCATTCATAGGTGTGTTCCCATCAAACCACATTCCTGAGGGTAAAGGCTGGAGTATCATTAATATCGATAAATGTAATGAGGCTGGTTCACACTGGGTCGTTCTTGGTGACTGTGAATATTTTGACTCTTATGGCTTGATTCCTTTAACTAACTCTTTACTTCTACATTTGAAGAAGAGATGTGGAGAAAGCTGGTTTCACAATACAGAAACATTACAGCGCATCGAGTCGAAAACATGTGGACATTTTTGTATTTTTTATATACTTCAAAGATGTAAGGGGCACACCCCTATTGATATTATAAACTTTTTAAAGTCTAAAAAAGATTGTGATAAATATGTATTTGATTACGTGAATAAACTCATGTAACATTACTTATGATTATTTTTTTAATATTTTTTTTTATTTAGTTGTTGTGAGAAAATGTCATTTCTGTGTGATCAATGTGGACGTACGTACGGGAGTCGTCAACTTCTCCACCGACATGTGAGATCTTTCCACGATAGACATCATGTATGTGACGTGTGTCGTTGCTCATTTGCCTCAGACATTAATTTAAGACGCCATCGTCGAAGGCATTTGGTCACGTGTCCAGTATGTAGGCACACTTTCGATACTTATGATGATTTCGTACATCACTCTATCGCCGTTCACTCAACTCCACCTTCGTCACCTACATCAACGTGTAGTTCTACCACCACCGTTCATCCACCACGACCACCATTACCACCAACAGAAACGATACTTTCTCCGTTCCTTGAAGAGATATCTGCATTCAAACATTTTTTCAGACGCTATGCTTACGTTGTTCCTACAGACACTCGTGATGTTCGCGAATATTTAATGAATATGAGTGGACACCTAGCGTCCTTAGTCAGGACGCTTCTCTGTGAATTAGGTCAATTTAAATTTTTAATTTGTATCAGTGTTACTGTAGAGAAAATTCGACATGATGGTGAAACTGAAAGTATGTCTGTGTATCTATGTAGTAGTACTAGGTCCGTATTTTCACTCGAATTTTTATTAAATGAAATAACCAGAGCTATAGAAAAAATCTTAAAACAGTTAGATTATTTTCAAAAGCATGGTTCAGGGTGGATCGTGAAATGCATCGATAGAGGTGACGTACACGTTGGTAGATACGTGGGGTTGAGTGGTGGGTGTGGAACGAACCTCTTGGACAAGTTTTTGACCGATAAACAAGCGGTTGTAAACGTTAAGTGTTCTGACAACAAATGTTTCGTATACGCAGTGCTCGCTGGTCTCCATCCTGCGAGTAAAAATGCTAATAGAATGAGTCACTATATCAAATATGAATGTGAATTGATTCTGAGTAGACTTACGTATCCGACTCCTGTTAGTGAAATTGGAAAATTTGAAACTCTAAATAACTTGGCAATATTTTTATATGGTTATGAGGACAAAAACATGTTTCCTAATTACTTGAGTAAAAGAATGAATTGTTCAGAAGTTCAATTGTTACTTGTAAATGGCAAACATTACTGTTGGATAAAAAATTTCAACAGACTGGTTCATTCAAGCAGTAATAGGTACGTGTGTCATTATTGTATGTCTCATTTTCGTACTAAGGATAACTTAAACGTCCACCTTGAGTTATGTCGAACTTTTAGTCCACAACATGTAAAAATGCCAGTTTCAAATCCCTACATGCAGTTTACGAGATATGACCGACAATTGCCTTGTCCTTACGTCGTGTACGCAGATTTCGAGTCTATATTGCCGAAATTTAGCACATGTAAGCCTGACCCTTCACTTTCGTTCACCCTTAAAACTAATTTCCATAAACCATGCGGCTATTCTTTCGTGCTCATTGTGTACGATGGAACTGTTTATAAACATGGAGTTTATAGAGGGAACGATTGTGTAGAGAATTTCTTTTCCCAGTTGGAAATGGTTTATGAGGAAACACAGAAAATAAAAAAAACAATAGTTCCTTTGGTACCCGATCCTATTTGGATCAATGACTTTTGCAAGGCTACTCATTGTCACATTTGTGAAAAGAAATTCAGATCAAACGATATTAAAGTTCAAGATCATTGTCATTTAAGCGGAGAATATAGGGGAGCCACCCACGTTAAGTGTAATCTCCAGTACCAATTCAAGTCTACACTTCCGATATATATGCATAATTAAAAAAATTATGATGGACACCTAGTAACCAGGGCTTTGCCTTATTTTGGTGGAGAAAATGTCTCAGTCATTCCACAAAATACTGAAAAATTTACAGCTATACAAGTTGGTAATTTTCGATTTTTAGACAGTTTTCAGTTTTTGTCTGCTTCTCTTAGCACTTTGGTCGATACCCCGACAGATTTTCCAATCATGAGAGAAATATTTCCAGATAGTCATTCTTTGCTTACAAGAAAGGGTGTGTATCCTTACACTTATTGTGATTCGTTTGAACGGTTTAATGAGACTACTTTACCTCCAAAAGAAGCATTTTTTTTCAGATTTGACACAGACTCACATAAGTGACGATGAGTACACGTACGCGCAAAGAGTTTGGGATCAAACAAATTGTAAAACACTCGGTGATTACCACGATTTGTATGTTTTAGCAGACTCTGTACTTTTAGCAGATGTTTTTGAACAATTCAGAAAACTGTGTCTCCAACAATATCGGTTAGACCCAGCTCATTTTTACACTCTCCCAGACCTTTCTTGGGAATCTGCGTTACGAATGACTGGAGAACGTCTGGAATTGTTACAAAGTGTCGATATGTATAATTTTTTTTACTTCAAGTTTACGTGGGGGTGTGTCTATAATCTCTAAACGGTATGCGCAGGCAAACAATCAGTTAGTACCCGATTGTTACGACCCTTACTGTGACACGTCTTATCTCATGTATTACGATGCTAATAACCTGTATGGTTTTTGTTTATGTCAACCGTTACCATATTCAAATTTCGAGTGGATGAGTGAAGACGAGCTTAAAAATCTTGATTTCACTTGTTTGACTATACCTTGCATGGTACAAGTTGACATTGAGTATCCAAAAGAATTGCACGATGAACACAGCGACTATCCGTTGGCACCTGAGCATACTTTAATTACTGAAGATATGCTGTCTCCGTTCAATAAGGAACAATTTGCTAGACAAAGTTCTTATACTTCGGGTCGAAAATTAGTACCTCATCTCATGAAACGAGAACGATACATTTGTTATTACGAGAATCTGATGTTTTACGTGAGTAAGGGACTTAAGGTTACTAAAGTTCATGCTGGAATAAAGTTTAACGAAAAGGCTTGGTTAGCACCTTACATTAACTTTAACACGCAGAAAAGGAAAGAAGCAAAGAGTGAATTTGAACGTAGTCTGTACAAATATCAAAATAATTCAATCTTTGGGAAATCGATTGAAAATGTACGACGTTACATAAATATCAAGTTGACTACTAGTGAGAAACAGGTGTTGAACTTAATGGCTAAGTCAAGTGTAGAATATTTTGACATATTAGTGGAGAACCTAATGCTTTTCAAAATGCATCGCACATCAGTACTGCTTAATAAACCTATTTTTTGTGGAACAGTCGTGCTGGAGCTGAGTAAATTAGTCATGTACGGATTTCATTACGATGTAATGCTACATAAGTACGGTACTGAAAGGTGTCGTTTGTTAGCGTCCGATACTGACAGTTTTATCTACGAAATAAAGACTGACAATATTTACGATGATATGTCTCAGTCATTGCACCTTTTCGATACAAGTTCATACCCTCGTGATCACCCATTGTATTCTTTAGATAATAAGACACAACCAAGGACGAGCTTTGTGGGAAAGCTATGAAAGAGTTTGTAGGACTTAAAAGTAAAATGTACTGTTATACTTGTGAAGAGACTAAAAAAAAGGTTGGAAAAGGGGTTCAAAAATGTGTTTTACAAAATAATGTAACTTCCGATCATTACATTCAATGTCTAAACGAACACAAGTATTTTTCCTTTGAGCAAAGGAGCATTAGGTCTTATCAACACGAAGTGTTCAGTCTTGTACAGAATAAACTTTCTCTAACAGTAGCTGATTCGAAACGCTACATTTTGGACACGGGAACTGACTCCCTCAGTTATGGTCATTACAAAATACAAAATAGTAACGATAAATGATGTGTTTTTAAGTTAGTTTGTAAGTATTGTTCTTTTTGCGGTTAGAGGTGATGAGCTCTTTTGAACTTTGTGACAATGATGGGATTGGTTTTTTCTTTTCTTTTTATGTATCAGTTTACACGTATCTGCTTTTTTGATAAATGTTTTTAAAACATTGAACTTTCCATGATGTAAATAAAGTAGTGGGGAAAAAATGAAATATGCTGTGACTATATAAATGATGGCAGATGGTTCTTAACTCATAGACATTGCTTGAATTTCAAATATCAGTCATGGATGGATATATAAGGTACAGAGATGTCGCTGTTAAAAAACCTGAACTTTTGACATTTTTAGTCTTGGTACATTTCACGATAAATGTTTGCATACTCCTTTTAACAGCAAGTAATGTTCAACATTGCTGTCCAGTGGAAAAAACGGACTTTGAGTGTTATAAGCAAAACAACACCAAGCAAAACAGCACTGTAAGTTGTAAGGAAGAAAGCTACCTATCCTCCGATTTTGTGCTTTATTCTACCTGTGACATTGCTGACATTTATGCTCGTCTGGAAAAGAATCTTACATATATAGACTTTAGTTTTACTGAATTTGAAAATATGCATGTTCATATGAGTTCTCTTCTGCACATGAAAATGTGTGATGTATTAATCGAAAAATAAAAAAATTCTCTTTGTAACTTGTTTGTATTATTTTTTTATACTTGTGTATTATCATTTTCGTCTGCACTACTTGAAACTGCAGCTAAGGAGAAGAACTAAAAAAATAAGACAACAAGAAAAGTGGTTGGACTGCACTGCAATACAACCGCTTTCAATGCCACGCTTTCAATGTCAAGGTTAAAAACTTAGCTTCCTTGTGGACACCTCTCATGCTGCGAGTGTTTTGTGCTGCCATCTCACGAACGATATTCAAAATGTTTTGTTACTTTAGACTTTACAACACGTAGCGTTTTGTAGTAGTAGTAATGAACTGATAATTACTTCGTTGAAATAAGTTCTAGAAATGAGGTGGAAAGTTTGTATATTAGATGAGAGGAACGTTATTAAAGCAACAAATGTATAAGTCTTTTTTTAAAGGAAGGCTACTTATTATAATATTTGTGCATGATGATGTAGATAAAAATAAAAAGAAATACACTTATAACTAGTAATACTATTATAAAACTGAAAAGTGAAACCATGTCTTTTAATTTAAAGAAATACTACTGTATTTTACTACCTAAAACCGAAAATGAATCACTAAAAACTGAAAATGAATCTATTGCACGCCATTTTGTGGTGTCAACCTGTGTGCACCACCATGTTTTAAATATTTTAAATAAATACGAAACCTTTATTGACTGACTAACCAAAACCGAAAACGAAAATGAATCTTAGACGACATTTTGGGGTGTTCACCTATGGACACCACCATTTTTGGGTGTCCACTCGAAACCGAAAATGAAAATTGGACACCATTTTGGGGTGACACCTATGGGCGTCGCCATCTTTGGGTGATCACCGGAAGTGACGTCATCCAAGATGGCGGCAGGTGGACTTCCGGGCCCGTTCTTCGCATTTTGCTACTACTCAGATCCAATGCTCAAATACAGAATTAATTTTAATGGAATAAATGAGTTATTATAATTCTAGACATTAAGAAATCCTAAATAAACAAAAGTCAAAACCTATAAAAGGTCCTCCAGGAATAGGATTTAAACCTACAAATGATGGTAATTATGATATGGAATCTAAACGTTTAGTAAATGTCCATTCGCCTGAAGAAAATAATGACGATGTTAATAAGGAATACTTAAGTTCCTTTGTTGAGAATATAACAAAAATTGATATCGAAAAAGAAAACAATATTTTGCAAAAATTCGAACAAAGTTTATATGTTCCAAAATGACTAAAATTAGTTTCTTTTAAAACTTCAACTCCTAATGAATCCTAAGCAGACAACAATGTAAAGAAAGGACACGATTCTGAAAATAAACCAATAATAAATTTAGGTGAACCTATTCATGACAATGATGCTGTACGATTAACTGATTTATGGAAAAATATGAGCAAGTTGAAATTAGATATTATGGAAATAATT
>JAHWFP010269679.1:0-23353 GCA_023313725.1 Lithobius niger
ATACCCCCACCCACCCTCCTCACAACATTCCACCTTTTCGATCTCGGCCGTAAAAAAAATGATTTGCAATTCTGATTTCCATTATTGATTGGCGTTAAGGCAGTTCCTTCCTGGTTTGTAAGCGGCTTTGTTGCAACAGCCAATCGCAGCTTCCCACCTCCTCCTCCTCCTCCTCCTCGATGCTAAAAGAGAAGTAAAGAAAGGTAAGTAAAAGATGTGAGAGGTTTGAGCTGTCGCCCGGAAAGATTGATGATTGAGTTTTCCCGAACAGGAAAAATTAATCTTGTAAGATTAGGACAGGTCAACACATAAAAAAGTAATAGAAACAAAATAAGCGGCCAACTTCTAGTATAATCGAATGTAAACTACAGAATACGACTTAGAACTTAGAAAAGGGAGTGATGAAAACGTCGATGGGGCACTGATTAGCCTCGACCTTGCCAAGCTAACTTTAAAGTTGACATCGTTGTCAAAAGAAGGGAAAAGCACAAGTTTATGGCTATGTAAGTTAATACTTGATGTAAATTATTATTAAAGAATTGTCACCATTAAGACACATGCTAGTGTGTTAGTGTGTCGCCCGCCAAGATTCAACGATCTCATTAACGTCGGTTCTATCCTGTAAAATATATATGAGCATGGCGGCCACTAGACACTTGTGTCTTTTACAACTAAGGCAGTTTGGCTGTTTTCAGGCATTTAAGAAAAATGACAGAAAAGGCTGAAACATAGTTTAATAAGGAGCCTTTGTTCGCCTGACAACATAAAGTCACACAGTGATACAGCTTAACTTTTTTGTTTTGTTTTTCCAAAAAAGGTGTAAAAACTTTGCTAATTGCCTAATTACTAGTGCCTAGCAGATTTCACGAAAATAAATTCCTCCATGCAGTGCATAAAGCTGAAATATTTCTTATAGCCATAGATTGACCATGGAATGTGTCTTCTGCGGTTTGGGGATTAGCGGAAGCGTAAATTCAAAGTTACCGGTCAATCTCAATAATAATTTAAGGGCAGACTTAACAGCATTTTTTTTTTTTTGCTTATAGGGAACACGAATCCAAACTGGGTTATACGCCCCACGACGATGAGAGGGACAATTTAGCTGGAGAAATCAATGCGGAAAACCCAAGATCTTTGACATGCCTTGCAGGATTTTTTAATTTGCTTGAGCAAAATACAGCATTTTGTTGATTTCATTTCAGAGCAAGACCCTGGTGGATCACACACCGTAAATCAAACGGTCAAACAAGACACAGGAAAAAACACATAAGAAACAAGAAACATTTTTTTGTTGTTGTTTTGCTTTTAGGAGCACGAACCTAAACTGAGTTATCTTGCCCCCCCCCCCCCCGCCCTACTCAACAATGAGAAGGACAATTTAGCTGGATAAATCCAAGCGCCCAGGATCTTTGACATGCAACGGACTTCTCGAAAATGTCTGACACACGTAAACCTATTAGAAAACAAAAACGAAATCGTTTGATGTTTAAGGTAAGGTTTAACTGACCCAAATTCAAAACAGCAAAGGAACACGAATAAGTTTTCCTGTAAGTTTTTAGATACCACAGTGTTGCTGAAGTGTTTAGTCCACGTGAAACCTTGCTGCTGTCCTCAAAAATCTACTGAACCCAAAAAAGGGACGTAAAAGTGGATTTTCACTTTTTCCATCTCGTAATTGCTACGAAAAAAATGGATTTTATCAATTAAGACCAAAAATATGTGATATCTTCCCAAAAGAAAACGTGTTAAGGATTTCCGCCAAGCTTTTCGGCCGTCTGAAGTCGTGATATCAAACGACTTCAGACGAGACAAGTTAATCCCACCATCTAACACTCAAACCTGAAATGAAATAATTGAAAATTGCGCTGTAAGCAATTTTCAGATTTTTCATTTAACCTTTGAACTATTATTACTCGGTGGGATTAACTTGGGGAAAGAGCTTGGTGAAAGAGCTTGGCGTTTGATATCACGACTTCAAACGGCCTAAAATCTTGGCGGAAATCCTTGACAAGTTTTGATATGGGGAGATCAATCACTACAATCAACACCTTCCAAAATCACCAAACCAAACTTGTCATTCTGTTGATAGTTTGACTCGTCATGCGTGCTCTTTCTTGCTACGTCACCCAACAATGCCTTCCAAATCTGCAAATCAGAACTCGGCAAACTCAACATCAGAAATGGGGTGGGCAAGTGGGTCATTAGGTCACTTTTTTTTTTTTAGGGGGTCATTGCTTTGATCAACTCCGAGCCTGTGACCCCAAGCGAACCAGACAAACCACTAATTCAAAATGACCCAAAGACTTCTGCAACGTCGAATTTCTGAAATAGGAGAGAAGGAAAATATACTTTCAAGGTTCGACGTGCTGCCAGCCGAAACCCCAAAAAGGCGAGAGGGACACTGCTAGGTAACGCCAGTCGGAAATTCCTAGGCTCTTTTACATGCCACGATCGACATGAGCACGAGGCAACACGGGTCCCTTCCCTTCCCGAAAAAGTCAAGAGTGGCTGAGGTCAGGCTGAACCCGAGACATCTGGCACATGTCGAACTAACCGTTATGACACCTAGAATCATAGAAGATATATTGTGAAACAACAAAGAGAAGCTTACATGAAACATTTCGTATTTCTATGCTAAAAGCATGCAACTTGGCCAGTAAAATGCTCCCGAAAATATTGGTACACTAGTTGCCAAGACCAACAAAGCTTACATACCAAATGTCAGTGGAAAATATGGGAAGATGACAAAGACATTAAGCATCGAAATGTCGACTTTAAGTTGGAAGACCAAGTTTAAACCTTATAGTAAAAGGCTATAGCCTTCAGTAATACCAATGCGTTGCTACATGTGCTTCAACCTTTTGGTTTTCATATTACGCTTGTGGAAATAGATAGAAAACATGCATGTTGTATGTCAGTTGGTTTTTCAATTGAATGCTCAAGTCCATCGAGCAAGGGTTGAATGTTGTGTGGTTTGCGGTGGTGTTTTAAATCAATGGTCAGCACAAATAAGCTTTCCTGTAACGTCTCAGATGCCAAAATGTTGCTGTAGTGGTGTATAGTCCACGTGAAGTCCCGCGTTCACTTTCGAACACAAGTTCAGCTAATAATTTGTGTCTGCATGTGTCGTGTTACCATAGTTTCCACGTAAAAATTTGAGGCCTGGAACTAACTACAACAGCGACCCCCCTCCCCCCCCCCCAAGTCCCTACTGAAGTCAGAAAAAAAAACAACTAAGCACAAAAAAAAAGTAGGGAAGTATGCGTGGATGTGTTTCAGTAACGGCGTCAGGACTGAATTATTTTTTTTTTTGGGGGGGGGGGGCAACAAAGGGCACATCTGGAAACAGAGTGGGCCAATGACCTTTTTTTTCAAGGCAGCCGCATTAGGCACTTTTATTCCGTTTAATTCAACCTGAACGTAACGTAAGCTTCAATGCAGTCCAATTTTTATATAATACGCCCCATAAACGCACAAAATAAATTAGGCTACACATATTGCAAAGTTACTACAAAAAATATACAAATAAAATAAAATAAAAAAAGCTTAATTTATTCTTTTTATTTCAAGTTTAGCCTGCAAGTCTTTATTATTGTTTTGTTTTCCGGTGGTGACCCAAACATTGGGGCAGGGGGGGGGGGGGGGGGTCATGGCCCAGCCCTAGCGCCGCCACTGATGTGCTTATCTATACCACGAGCCACGGTTGTTTGCCGTGATATCATCATGAGTCAGCCAATGACGAAAGAGAATAGAGGATCTTTGGCCTTCTGATTGGACTAGCCCAGTCACGTGATAGGCACGTCACGGCCAACAGCCATGCGCGTGGTATAATTCTCATTTAATTCCAAGCTATTTATTGCCTTTCACTTTAACAAATATAAAAAATATGTTGCTTGATATCTGAACAAAGCAAACAAAGCCAGCTATTTTCTTCGTTTTTTTTTTTAAGTAGTACTCTTATTCAGTTAACACTGTTCTAACAACTAACATAATAAAACATTCAAAAACGGTTCTTCTCCTTTTTTAACGACAAGTGATTTTGGGGCAGTTGTACTAGTTTTACTTTTATTTACGTGTCAGTACGTGAACAGTATGCAGCAGTAGGGGTTTCACGTGGACTAAACACTACAGCAACATTTGGTATCAGAAACCTTACAGGAAAGTTTATTCGTGTTCCTTTCCTGTTTTGACTTCGGTTCAGTTAAATCTCGCCTTAAACATCAAACGAATTCATATTTTTTGTTTAATTAGTGAAATCGTTGATGACGTCACCATGTTATTCTTTGTTAATAATGTGTAGTGTTTTGTTGGCCAAAATGAAATCAGATTTGTCAAATTTGGGCACATATGACCAACCTGCGAATGTGTCCTTCCCTGTATATCCTCTTCCTTCTTTTTATCCCGATCGGCCTTGTGAATGATTTCTCCTCACACCGACATATCGAGCACACTAAGGGCAAGAGTGAAAGTCGTTTCAATACCCTAATTGGTCAGTAAGTGACATATGTTACTGTTCAAAACTGTACTTGTTGTTGAGGATTCTCGCCAAGTTTTTCAGTAATTCCCCATTAAAATATTTCAAAGGTTAAGGTGAAGACTTCAAATTTGCTAACAATCAGTCCCAGTATGAAACGGTGGAATGACGTTGAATTTTATAGTACGGATTCCAATGGTGGGGGAAAAAACTTGGCAGGAATCTGTAGGAAATTTTGTGCTGTTTTGCCTTTCGTGGCTCCCAGTGATTCACTCCTAATCTTTTGTTTTTACTATACTTTAATACTTCATACAAACCCTTCTTTGCACTTGCGTCATCGTTGCCACAAAACCTACTTGCTTATTTTATGTTTCACTGTTACCAGTAGTACATCTTAAAGGGACATTCCCTCCAAACGAAATAGGCAGCAATATTTCTTGATATTCTACACGATGTTCATTCACAATCCTGTGTACTGTTATGTCATTCTTTTGTTAGAAATCCTTTCTGAAATGTGGGAATGGGAGATATCCCATTAAATAATTATGGTGGTCTATATTTACAACATCCCACACTTACTAAAGGTGGCGAGCCTAAACATTCAAACGTTAACCGTGACGTGTCATTATGACGGCAGCACCTCGTGTATGGTTGATACTGCATGACCCCCTCTGTTCGCATGGCAATATGGCAATGCTTCGCCTTGCTGGGTGACGTCCAGGAAGGATGACGACGTGTAGTGTTATTTTCTTGCCCGAGTCCGTGAGGCGATACGAAAGCACTGCGGCATTATAAGGCAAAAGGGAATCCCCTTTTAATTCATATTCCCAGTGGCGTAACTATTGCATTTCTGGCATTGACAAAGTCAACGGGACCCGCGGCCTGAAGAGGGCACCTACCAACAACCCAGTTGAAAAACGTTATTACGTTACTCGAATACGCTAAACAAAACTTTCATTCATGCGATGCCCACGGCTGAACAGTGAAGTTTATACGTCTGAATTCTTTGCAATGGCGCATCCAAGTTGGGGGGGAGGCGGCTCCTCTCCCAAGAACCGAAGTTGAAAGTAAAATATGGTAAAATTAGATATATAAGGCACTTACTGCCACTGAAATATTCTAAAAACTGGCTTTTTTAAAGATTGCTAGAAATGAGTTGTTTTGCAGGGTACCCAGGGACGTAAAACACCCCCTCCCTCTTTCTTAGACCACTTAGCTGATTTTGTTTTTGCCCCTCACAAAAATGATCCAGGGTGCGCCACCGATTCTATGAAAAAAGTGTTGTGTTTTTCGAGTGGGACCCCCAAATTGTTGGTCAATGGGCTCCTGATGTCCTAGTTACACCACTGCTTATTCCTTCCTTCTTATCTCCGAACAGCAAAAGCCACATCACCAGGGTAAACAATATGATAAGCGGTTTGAAAAAACTGTCTGGACAGAAACTAGAGTTTAGAAGTCTGGTAATTGAACCTCGGCACGTTTGGCTCCATTACTAGAGCCATTACCAGACTACGAAATGCTAGTATGTGTCCAGGCAGTTTCTTTCAAACTGCTTATCAGATCAGGATAAAACTTGTGCAACGCTATTAAGCCAAGAAATGAAAAAACCCTAGAAAGATATTGAACTCTGGTTTATTCAGTGCCACACATGAAATCCTTGGAAGCTGTGGTTGAGGATTGTAGAGTCGGGTGTAGCAGGAAAACTTCTAATGTGAAAAGCTGTTGCTGATTTGGGCTCTGGCACGCAAAAGGTTGATCACTGGTGGAACAGGGCCTTTTATACCATTTGCTGTTTACCTTAGTAACGCATAGATGGAGTCACTGTTCGTTCCAGTAACCTCCACTGCTATCAGCTCCCCTAGTACCAGGGCTTTTCAACTAGTGTCTGACTTTTCAGGATCTTAAACATATGATATTACGTAACAATCTGAAGGTGATAAAATAACAGAATAACAAGGGTCAGTACAAGGTATATAACATCACAACAACATACAAAATGAGCCAATCAAGTCTCAGGTTAGGTTGCATGCCCGTAAAACATGCTAAATTGCAAGGCATGAGATAGTGATGCCGTACTTGGTGTGCAAGTGCGTTAAATGCAAGTAAAAGTGTTAAATTATGTGTGGGAAATCTCCTACAATTAATTCAAAAAACGGTAGGAGTCCGTATCGACCTCCATACTACTGAGTGTGTCTTTTTCCTCAAAATGTCGAGTTTCAATTTCGGCACTATTCTGACATACATGGTCCACATTGCCAGCGCTTCACATAAGAGAAAGACGTATATCTGTGTACTGGTCGCAATAGTGACCAAAATGTATTCTTAAATTGAGAGATGTCTTGTTACATTGGCTGTTTTATCTTTTCATTTCAATACACACAATTTTTTTGTATTCATAAATTGTGTGTGGGTCACCAGTGAGTGTGCTCTCTACTGATGCGACACTATCTGATCGTTCAAAATTACTGTGCATTACAGATAGGAAAATTCTCCGTATTTAACATACACACCAATAATTTCTTCCATTTTGATTCTGTTACTACAGAATTAATGAAACATGAAGCCTCGTCAGCCAATCTTCTGGACATGCCTCAACAAATTATCATATCGGTAGATGTGATAATTGATAATCGGTGGATATGATTAAAGAAATGGAATGTGTTTTGAAGCGAGGAAAATATTTCTCGTCCCATACGGAGTTGTAATACAGTTTCGCATAGATTCGTGCCGCTCACAAAAACAGCAACTATCATTTGAAAATCCCTGCTGCTTTATTAATATTTTATTTCTTTTTTGGTTGCAGTTGAAGACATGATTCGAGAAGTGGATTTGGATGGAGATGGGCGAATAGATTTTGATGGTAATGTTTAGAGTGAATTATTTTTATCAGCTTCAAGCAAAACTGCAATTAATAGGCGTGTCTAAACATGCCTAAATATTAAGGATCCATGGAAAACTGTAGCATACACACTTTATCAAGAGCGGCATAAAAAAGTGTCTATTTAACTCTACTCTTGATAAAATGTGTATGCTAATAATCAATCCTTTAAATATTTAGGAGTGTTTGGAAACGCCTATTATCAATGCCTGAGTGTCTATCGTAATATTACCCAGTATTATACCCCTCAGCCGCATTATTTTATCAGTTTCAGCCGGCTTAACAGAAATTTCGGCTAAATTGCGGCTAGCCACAAATTTTGTGGCCACCACCGGCTAATTTTCGGCTAAATCGATTGAAATGAAGCAACGATATCAACAACAAAACTCATTGCACAAGAAAATGACGAAATGGAAAAGGTGGGACATAGGCCTAATGGATTTCTAGATGAATCACAAATGAAAAAAAGAATTCGTGAAGAACCCTGAAATTTAAAAAAAGAGCCACATTACCACTCATTTTTTTTAAGTAACCCTTCCACAGCGATGTATCTTGACTATTATTACTTGAACCTTGAAAACGACACCGAAAGTAACCATGAATGCTAATGACCATACAAATACACGGCGTGCATAAGTTGCTGGCAAGAGAATATGGTTTTAAAATCTATAAAAAATAACGCAGTCGAGAGCAGGTTACCGTTAGAGACAAGTTACTAACTTCATGACAGTTTTGTTTCATTTTGGTGCAATAAAACTTCAAAGTTTGCGGCGCTAGCCGTATATTTTTTCGGCGGCTGGGCCAGGTGGCCGCCGAAAAATATCGGCAGCTGTTCGTCTGACTCAGAAAAATGCGGCGCGGCGGCTAACGGCGGCGGCTGAGGGGTATACCCAGTATTCTATCTCTCGTTCTGGGTCACGACCTCATGTGACCTGTTAATGAACTATGGATACTACTAAAGGAGACAACTAGAACTTAGAACAAGAATTTATAAGTTTGGGGAGGAGAATTTCTAACTAAAAAGTCCCTATTGAAACCTGTTACATTCATTCCTATTAGTTCTGTCCGCGTTCCATCTGGTAATTTTTGCTCATTTTCAGCCCAAATGTAAAGTAAACTAAATTGCAACTAAGCTAAACTAAACAATAATTAAATACAAGCTAGTTTCGTTTAGTTTAGTTTAAGTTTAGGCTGAAAACTGAGTAGAAATTCTCACATAAAACTCATGGCACCCTCTACAGGGCCGTAAAACCCGGTGCGGCCGGTCCGGCCATGGCCGCACCACTTTTCCGGGAAAAAAAAAATCTTTATTTGCCCGAATTGTCGAATGCAGACATGATGCGACGTTCATAATCCAGGAGGCAGCAACGCTAAATTTTCCTGCTACGCCGTTATAATAGTTCCGGAATTTACATCATATACGGTACTTTACCTCTGGATGCGACAGGCTGGATGCAGTAGGGGCATGCCCGTGGACGAGTTGGATGCTGGAGTCGTAGCGATCCTGGTGGCAGGTGCTGAGGTTAGCAAGTTATGATGTCAGCAAATTATGACGTCAGGGAGTTATTTCGCTTACTTGTTTCATAAATGCTTAGGTTAGGTTAGGTTAGGTTAGAATTGGATGCTGTTTAGGTTGTATATGATAAGCGCGCGAAGCGCGCCCCCTCGGACGGTGTTTCATACTGGAAGCCTCGCGCGTCCACACGTTGTTTCATGCTGGAACCTGGCACGTCCAGCCGAACGCGCCCACAGGTAAAGTACCCTGACTCGGAATTTAGCCACTGAACCATAGAGTTAGATATATTGTTGCACTGAACAGCATCGCTGCATACGCTGCGCTGACAGTAAATGCTGAAATTTGATACTGCTGTATGGTGCAACCAACTTCTAAACTCGTCACTCCAACCCACGAATCCGGCTTGATGCAAATGCTCATAATGTAACTATTGAAGTTGATGAAACACCATACAATATTTGCATTAACATGGTCAGTTCGCATGGGATGGTGCTGCACTCTAGTGGTTGATTTCAACACTCTTGCACCCAGATTTATTTATGTAGTTTTTTATGTTTTAAGCAGTTAAAAAAAAAGATATTTGCTTGGTAGAATTTTTGTATAAATTAATAGTTTAAAAAGTTTTTTTTATCGTTTTGTCATAATTTAGAAGCATTATTCAAATGTTTCCCTGTTAGCTAAACGTGGGTCGTACCTGCTGCGAGAGTACATTGTCTCTAGACGTAAACATGGCGTGAAGGATTTACCAAATATCGGTGATTTAATGGATACTACCCGAAGCTCAGAATTTTGACATGGTACCAACCAACAACAATACCCTAATCTCTAAACTGGCATTATTTTTTAAAGTCAAATAATTAGGCTACTGCAGTAAAACTTTGAACCATATTTTAATTAACTAATAAAATCTTAAGAATTTTGTTCAAACGTGGCCTTCAGAAGCCAGCTAAGGCAATACAGTACGGAAAATTGCTTCAGCCTCCGCCCCGGACCCCGCTGGGGGAGCTTACAGCGCTCCCCCAGACCCCCTAGCTGGTTTCCCTGGGCCTCTACCATAGCCGCACCACTTCAGATTTGCTTCCTACGGCCCTGCTCTATAAACTTAGATGGAACTAATAGTAATGAATCTAAGACGTTTCAGAAGGGGTCTCAGTCATAAATTCTGCTGAAATAACTGACTATAGAGAGGGGCTCTGGTTTTGAACGGTGCGGCGAATTAAAATTCTGGTTTCCCTGAGTTTTTATTTGGGTTTTAACTAGTGTTCATCCTTAAAAGGAGACTTCTAGCACATAATATTATAACTGCAGAACGGTACTGGTTTTGAATGGATCAAATTAAAATTACGCCTTCCTGAATTTTAACTGGTAATGAGACAAAGGATGCATTCGAAAATTAAACCATTTGGATCAAGCTAAAGTCACTGGTATTACGAAAGGTCACGAATTCGTAGCCTTTTAATCCGTATGTGACAAGGATTGTGTCGTCAATTTGTGTGTGTCTTTCATGCAACAGCAAAACAATAAACTTCAAGACAGCATGATTTGTAAAACAATAGTTTGTTTACATACTTCCTATTAAAATACGTTTAACCATTAATCACTGTTTTCCGAAGCTTACTTGTAGCACTAAAACGCAAGAGACTTGCCCAAGTCATATAATGCATTAACACAAATAAATGCTATGCCCCCTTCCATTTCCACCTTGTTTTTGATTGGTAGTCGAATCGCTTGCCATGTTTGCCCTCCTATCCTCCCTGTTACCTTGCTAACACAATTGAAATGGAATTTTTGGATTATCACTACATTTGGTGACACACCAATAAAATTGTACATTTGGGTTACCCTTTACACTTGGTGATACATCAGTAAAATAGAGCATTTGGGTTACCACTACATTTGGTGACACACCAATAAAATTGTACATTTGGGTTACCCTTTACACTTGGTGATACATCAGTAAAATGGAGCATTTGGGTTACCACTACATTTGGTGACACACCGATAAAATTGGGCATTTCCATTACCCTCTATATTTAATGATACACCATCACAATTTGGCATTTCCATTCCCTTTACATATAGTGATATTCCAATGAATCGGGCCAATGAAATCCAATGAAATGGATTATTTTCTACATTTGGTGATATACCAATGAAACTGAGGATTTAAATTACACTTTATATTTGGTGATACACCAACACAACTGGGCAGTTGGGTCACCCTCTACGATAGGTGATACAACAACGGAGTTGAGCCTTTGGATTACCCTCTACCTTAGTTGTACAACAAAGAAACTGAGCATCTGGATTACTCTCTATATTTGGTCATACAAATTTGGCACTTGGTTTATCCTCTATATACAGTGATACACTGATGAAATTGGGCATTTCGGTTACCTTATGCATTCGGTGATACACCAATGAAATTGGGCATTTGGGTTACCCCATTACATTTGGTGATACACCAATGAAATTGAGCATTTGGGCTATCCCATTACATTTGATGATACACCAATGAAATTGGGCATTTGTGGTACCCCCATTACATTTGATGATACGCCAATGAAACTGGGCATTTGGGTTACCCCATTACATTTGGTGATACGCCAATGATATTGAACAGTTGGGATATCTCTACATTTGGTGATACACCTACGAAATTGGGCATCTGGATTACCCTATATATTTGGTGATCACCTTGGGGGGTTTGTCTCACTTCCAAGCAAAGCTAGGGAATCAGAATGCGAACAGGGACAATTTTGCTACGTAATTCCCATCAGAAATTTGTAATATCTTTACATGCAACAATCGACATGAGTACGAGGCATCATAGGACCCTTTTCTTCCTGAAAATGACATGGATAAATGAGGTTAGGCTCTAAACAGCTTCATCTTCGTGAGACAGTCGTAGCAATGAACAGGCTACCTTGCCCCATTTTGGTGATACACTAACAAAACGGATTACCCTCTACATTTGGTGCCACATCAATGAAACTGAGCATTTGGATTGCCACCACAGTTGGTGATACACCAATAAAGTTTGGCCTCTGGGTTACTGTCTACATTTGGTGGTATACCAATGAAATTGAGCACTTGAGTTACCCTTTACATTTGATGATACACCAGAGAAATTAGGCCTTTGGATTACGTTATACGTTTGGGGATACATCAACAAAACTGACCATTTTGATTACTTTTACATTTAGTGAAACACCAACAAAATTCGGCAGCTGGATTTCCTCTATATTTGGCAATACACCAATGAATTTGGGTACCATATTTGGTGAACCACGAATGAAATGGGCATTGGGGTTACCCTCTATATTTGGTGACGCACCAATGAAATTGGGCCTTTGGATCACCTCTGCATTTGGTGATACATCAATGAAACTGAGCATTTGGAATATCCTCTACAGTATCTCTATCTACAGTATCTCTATTCAGTAATACGACAATGTAATTGAGAATTTGGGCAACTAATTTTTTGAACGTTTCAAAGACACTAACATTTCTGAAATGAGTTGTTTTATAGGCTCTGAGGGGTTTAAACACCCTCTTCCTTTTCCTAGACCCCTTAACGGAGTTCTCTGCCCCTCCAAAACAAAATTTTTCTCCACTACTGCCTGTCTCTTTCTGTCCACACCTACATGAAAAGATTTAATTGTAATATAACTCAGAAAGCCCCACTAAACCCTGTAGGACAAGGCTTTTACAATAAAACCCTGATCTCAAAACCTGGCTGCTGAACTGCCTTCTCTACACTGCTGAGCAATCTTGGACAGACATTGACCCACACATCTTTTTTTTTATTCTGACACCCTGGCCCCTTTTTTTATAACCCAGTATTACTTTTTACAGAATTTGTGCAAGCTTTAGGAGAACCAGACGGTGACGAAGAAGAAGAAAAGCTCAATCCTCAATTTCCAGATAATCCGCCAGATGTTGATCAAGTATTATAAACCTCATCTAACTAGAAGTACGGGAAAAAAAAGAATAAAAGACATATTCAGTTCATTGTGTGTTTGCCGTTGTCTGCTACAAATTGTGTTATGTGCTAATAAATTTTTTTCGAACTAAATAACAACAATTATTCTTGTCACACTATCATGGTACAAGTTCCCACGTATTAAACCACTATGCATTAAATGTAGTTCTTTGTTGAAACCATTCGCAAACCCTGGATTGTTGGGAGGAAGAGCATCCAGGCACCCAACAAAACCCTTCAAAAAGTTTTAGCACAAGAACTAGGGTGGAATTTTAAAAAGACAGACGATGAGTCGATTGCAACGAACCAAGAACGAGATCAAATCTGGTTTGAAGTAGTTTCTTACCAAAATTTAATCCAGCTTAACAATACACCTGCGTAGCAGAATGTTACTTTGGTCACCCAGCAGCCTTGATATTTATGAAAAGCCCAATTTTTCCGGCATCAAATTGGTTTCTATTGCCTTATTGAAAATAAATACTACCTGTAAATTTTTGCATTTGGTTCCTGTAATGCTTTTTTTTCCCTTGAGGGTTTTTCTAGGTCCAGGTCTGGCCAACTGCACATGCACGCAGCCCTCCTATAAAAACTTTCGGCTCAGGCCGGCTGCCATCTTTTTTCCTCTCGATATATTGTGGTGACTCAGAGGGGAGGTAGGTTGGGTACAGATGGTATATATTTTCGATAAGGCAATAGAAACCAATTTTGACTGCCGGAAAAATTGGGCTCTCTTAATTACCGACCCGAAAATATCAATATACAAATATTTACTGCCTGTAAATTTTTGCATTTACAGATGACCTCATAATTTAGGTAATCTTCTCAGTGACGGGAGGCGCAGTAAGAAAGATGGTCGGCAAAATAACTGGCGTTGACTGAGACCTAGCGCCTTTCAAAGTATCAATTTTGCATTTCACTTGATCCATAATGGCTTTAGGATTTTCAAAAGGCACAGGACAGACCATCGATAAGGTTAACAGTAGCTCCGCAAAGGGAGGAGCGGAGCACGCCAATGACGATGTGATAGTGGCGGCGGGAACCGAATGGAGCATCTGCCGCGGGATCAGCGTCACGGGCACATTATCGGCAGAAAGGGGTTTATAGTCCAGGGCAAAATCTAACCCCGCTCACAGTGGAGGTGATGATGGGAGATGGTTTGGAAACAGCATTCCTGCTCGATGAGGAGGCACGGTTTGACAATGTTGTTTGCCGACTTTATCCCCTGGTTGCTAGTCATAGATGGAGCGGTATCGGAGGCAGAAGCACAGTCATGGTGCAGTTAGCCTGGTGTTGTTTCATTCTTTTGTGGGAAGCGCCACGCTTCGGCAAAGTAATTGCCCAATGTTCTTTTAGGATTTGCAGGCAAGTTACACATGATCTTGACGTTGGCCTGCAACCTCACCAAAGTTGTTTATAAAGTTGAGTGACGAAAGTGTGTACATCGCTTACGCATAATGGGAACTGATATCACAGACACTTCAGAAGAAGCCATCTAACACTACTTGAAGATCACACTTGCAGTAGAAATCACAAATACAGCATGACATCGCAAAGAGGATGAAAAACTGAGAAATTCACGAAGATCACGGGGACAACATGAAAAGAACGTCTGGAACGGTCGGACATCCTGACAATGAAGAAGGCTGCCAATGATCAACAGTGCGGCACTTGAGGTGCCTGGATCTGGCTGTTCTACGAGTATGTTGGTGTAATGGATATAGGATTTTTAACTATGTTAGGAATTTTCGTCCAAGCAGACAATAATACAAATTTTTACTTGGAGACAGTATTCAGGGATAAAATCAGACCTGATCCTGGAGGAACTCCTTTAGTGGTTCCCCAACTGACCTGCTGTCATACGCGATTCCGCATGTTCCATATTTCCAGTTTTGATATTCTGAAAAAAATGTGGGGCAATAAGGAAAACCACTGACAGATTTGGAGACAAGAGTTAAATCTATTTTTGACTTCGAAATTTGAAACCATATTTTTTATTCATCGTGGGTCTCGGGCCAAGTTTGCAGAGTATAACTATCTATCACTCCGTGTGTCTATCACAAGGTGTTGACACATAGAGTAGGATGTAATCTGGCCGTCGAGCGGCATCGATAAGCCCGGTTGATAAGCCCTTTCAGGGACCTTGCATCACCCTTCCCAAAAATTTAAGAGTGGGGCTTACACGACTGGGTAAACCACAGAACGGAAGATGAGACATCCTGTTCCCGCCCTTCACCAGGCTGTGATTAGCTTGGAGAGGGTACCATCGGATTAAGGCAATTAAAAGATCACACTGAATTAAATAAATTCAAAATCACCTTTCAAAATACTTAATTGAATTGGAATTATACTTCCGTTGTACACAATTGGAAGATTATCTTTGCAAAAGTGGTTTTGAACTGAGGGGACGATATGTCGTTTGTAGGGCATTTTAGACAAGGTTTTGAAGCGATATATCATCGTTTGGACACAGAAGGGTTAACTGTACCTAGGCAATAACTACAAAGCCACATGTTCCTTTAGCAACTAAATGGTGCATCTAAAAGTTGTAAACGCATCTAACTGTAGTAACTAGAAAATGAACTATACTATTTTAGGTTCTGGTTGGCCACTGTAAATAGCTGTATTTACGATCGTTTGCAATCGCCTGTCACGCATCTGCACTAACATTGGTGGTGACTGGAACCTTGTACATACACTGAGTTCCTGCATGTGCTTGGCTAGAAACGATTTGTTTTAAGTTAGCATCTACGAAAATCAAGAATTGGTAGTTGGACGAGGATATTTTTATTTTGTTTTATTTCATTTCATTTTATTTTAATTTTGTTTATTGTCTTAGAATATTTTTTCTTTATAATGCTGAAGGAAGTATACGTAGGCTACCCGATTTTCTGATTTAAGCATTTCTTGAGAATTAACTGCGGGGGTGGGAGGGGGGAGGGGGGGAATAAAACCTTTCAGGCTCGTTGGAGGATTCAAAATTGAACATTGCAAATGCCTGGGCTTTCAACTGGGAAACCTCCGTTCATGACGGGGCCAAAAGATTGTCCAGAATAGATCAGAAGTGGGCCATATATTTATTATTTCACAACTAATAATATAAAGTTGTGTAGGGGACTAGGGGATAGCTTGTTGTTTTTATTATATAAATTATGCGTAATTGTTTCTGGGTCCAAAACACAGCATCGAAATGTTTGACGGCTGGTTGTGAGAGTTTTTCGTCGTTGGCTAGGGAGATTGTTGTAGGGGTACAAAATTACATTTCTTCGTAGTCGTAGTCGTCGCTGTTGGTTACTTCAATAATTAAGGGTTCGACTCGGTATTCAATTAGATGATCAGTGCCCCAATAATCGTTCTCAAGCGTTACAACGTGGCTAATGCATTTCTGCCAGTCACCAGGGGTTACATATTGGCTACTGCATTAGTTGTTAATGTGTTGACGTCTGCAGTTTTACAATTTGTGTTGGATGCTCTTATTTCGTGTTTAACTTGGGCCCAAATTACCTTGATGAGATTCAGCCTGCAGTGGTATGGAAATTTGTTTTTTGAGCCACGAAATAATTTGCTGTTGCTTGTTGCTGCCTTGTCGAGTCGAACTGAATGACACGGAACATTGTCCATCACGATCGCAGAGTTGGCTGGAATATTGGTTAGTAGTTTTTAACCAGTTTATAAAACACTCACCGTTCATTTCTTCATGGTAATCCCTAGTCTTCATTTTCTAATGAAAAGAAGTTGAGCAGTATTTACAAATCCTTTTCGTTAGAGCCAGCAAGCAATAATATCAAACTTCGATCTTTTCCCGGTGGTATGAGGCGGCCACGTAACTCTTTTTTCCTTGCCGTGCCACTGCATCTGACGGCTGTGATGTTCGTTGGCCACATCTCGTCCAAGTAAACAAACGGTGGTTGTGGCTACGCAATTAACTTACCGAAGAACTACAGCGTAGAACAACATTTTCTGGACTTACAATACAAGTCGGAATCATAGCTGCAAAGGGCGAGCAAGATTGGCAATATCTCTGCGCGCTTCAGCTTTTGATGTGCTTGGCCGTGGCGGCGTCGTCTGCGGCGTTAGGCCTAATCGTAGTCATCGTAGTTTTGGCTGGTTTTGGCCAGAGTTGGGTATCGGTATTTCCTTTGCTACTGAAAAGACACGCTTACCGTTCTCTGAGATTTTGCAGTGGCAAAGCTGGTCTCTTAAATTTGTTGTTTCAGCATCCGTGTTGTGTCCTGAGCCTCCATGTATTTGAAAACATTGCAAACAATCTCCTTAGCCGGCAAATTCAGAGGTTTTCCATGTCGGGAAAGCGATGAAGCGAGCGATAACGTCGCCATGTTGGTTCGTCTGCTCGAAGAGAAATTTGTATCAGGCGTGATCAATTCATTGTCCAAAAATCCACGCGGAGTGGCCAACCAGAAACTAAAATAGTATAGAGTTGGTGGGAACAGAAAATTTATGTCTTTCTGCAAAAATTCTCTTTTCACTTTTACTGCATATTTAAAAATTTAGTTGTCGTAAGCCGTACATTAAGTGTTTACACGACATGAGGATTTTAACGTTAACCCTTTTGAGCCGAATGCCATTTAGAATTTTGTGCAGAATATGGTTATTGCCAAAACATGGCTGCCGTGAACAAGTTGCATGCCTCAAGAAAATAAATTGTAATTAAAAAACTTACAGTCTAGGCGTATAACAATTTGCAGAC
The DNA here is from genome assembly GCA_023313725.1 of Lithobius niger. Taxonomy (NCBI): domain Eukaryota; kingdom Metazoa; phylum Arthropoda; class Chilopoda; order Lithobiomorpha; family Lithobiidae; genus Lithobius; species Lithobius niger. Next base: position 17,559 of record JAHWFP010269679.1, read on the forward strand.
CAGGGTTGGAAATAATGATTATTTTAAAATAATCTAATTAATCAGATTATTTTGATTATATTCAAGATTACTTTGATTATAATCAGATTTTAATGACATGTAAGATTACAACAATTATTATTACGACATTAAAGTTGCTAGTTTGCTCCATTTCTTGCCTGGCAGTTGCTACTGCCAAAATGCCAATACCTATCGATCTCTTAAAAAGAAAAGTTGAAAAGAACTTGCTGCTATAGGTTCGAAGTGTGTGATAAAATGTAAATTTTCCCTTGATTTACCCTCCTAAATATTAAAAGTTTAAAACGTGATTACTGCGTAGTCCAATATTAACATGCACACCATAACTAGTATTACAGTAATATTACTTAGTAAAGTTGGTGGAGGTGTTGTGTCACATTGACACGTTCCTCACAAATGAGCCGATTAAAATGAGTCACATCAGCTCAGTTGCCTCCTAGAAATACATAAAGTCCTTTAGTTTTTTCCTGGATTTAAGGGTTTGAATGTTGCCAATAATTTTCCTACTTTGGTTGTTCCTAGTCAGTTTCTGTATTTTTGCATGGATCCGGCCAAAAAAGTACCTAACTGCAGAAGATTTAATAGCAGTGTATTTTATTTTGGTTATTTTTAAATTTTTTTGTACTTGTATATCAACAGGTTTGTGTCTCCGATTATAAGCAGGTGAATTTCAATAATTATAATATTGTAAATTATTGAGCAGAACTCTACCGTAATTGGGACCATCATCCTACGTTTTCATTATTAGAGTCGATTAGACTCTTACGCGAACGGTTGGTCTGTCTGTCTGGGTGTCTGTCTTGTGTGTTCACGCTATAACGTTTTAACAAATTACCGGATTTCTGTCAAATTTTGCACACACATTCTATGGCACATTTCTAGGTCTAAGTTCGAAAATGGGTCAAATCCGTTAAGGAAATCCTCCGCTAGAAATAATCAAAGATTTTTGTTCGCAGCAAACGTACGAGGTTCGTTATTTTTTCTTCAGCCGACTGACGTCATCCATCCACGACCAATTACTGGGAACTATGTAGCCTTCACAGCGGCTGATGTCACCACCAACCGACCAATGACTGGCAACTTCCACAAATTATTTCACAGATCACTGACGTAGGCACGCGACTCCACTGATCTCATTCGTACGAACTGGATAACAAGCTTGTACAGTAAAACCTCTTTAATACGAACTTTAAGGGGACTGCTAAAAATGTTCTTATTAACCGTAGTTCTTATTAAATAGACGAGAGAAATTGGACTGCAACTTGAAAAAAATGTAGCCTACCGGTATACGGTATTTTCTTTTCATTCGTCCTTGACCTACGCCCACAAACAGACAAACAGACAAAACAAACAGACAAACAGACAGACAAAACTCGATCACTTCCCAAGATGGAGTCAACTAGCGATTGATCTTTTGAGTGAAACAAAACGAAATTCAAGGGGAAGGAAAAAGAAACCGTTATAAACAGCAAATTCGTAAAAATAAGCTAGAATTGTAAATATTTGTTTGTCTTATCCGTACTTTCGTATTAACAGAGTTCGTTGTAGCCGTATATAATTATTTAGTGCTGACTGAGTAGCTGACCAACCAAAATCTTGAAAAAAGTTCTTATTAAGCGGGAATGCTTGTTATCAGAGTTATTAACGAGGTTATACTGTATAGATGTCGGCATGCGAAATTAGCGTAGACTTGGGCTACTTGTTTGGACAATCGTTTATGACTTTAATGCTTAGTATTTGTTTTGGAGGGGGAATGAGAAATATTTAAAATAACTTCTACTGTAGTACATTTTCTTTTTGTTGTCAGGGGAGGGGCGGGGGGCGCAAATTCATAAAACTACTTTTGGGCAATGACTGTGCTATCTAGATATTTCATCCTTATCAGTCGTGCGATGTGGCAACGTCGCAGTCCGATAAATGAAATGTTCAAAACGCCAAGGCCAAACGGTTTGGAGGATTCCCGTATCGTAAAACTGCCAATCGGTGCTGAATATTTTTAATGTTGATTCAGTTCACTAGTGTTCTAATTAAACTTACAATTTAAAATGAAACCGATTGAAGAAACGTAGTGGGATAGTCTTTAACTGAGAGGTGTGCGCCGCCATGCCATCCAACGCAGTTGATCAAAACATGTATTGGGGGGGGGGGGAGCCGGCGGCGATTGAGACAAAAAAACTAGAAATATAAGCGACCACTGGTTTTACGGTTGCATACGCATCGTGGAACCGCGGCCAAGAAATCATTTGGGTGTTTAGATTGTATTCTTAGTGCCGGTGCACACGTGCATTTTTTGGACCGCGGCGACGCAATCAATGCACATGTGCGTTTTATTAATGCGTGTTGGCGCCGCTTCGGTGACGTATGTGCGCGTTCGGTTCCCTAACCTCGTGTACAAAACATAGTTTGAAACAAATGAGACGATATTGCTTTTTTCGCCTACATCGTGAACAAAAAATATATTTTAAAACCAATGCGACGAATTTTGGTACATTGATGTACTAATTTAAGACGTACCAGGGAAAAATGTTACACATCCTTTGCAGATTAACTAAAAAATTCGGGTAAGTTCTTTAATTACTTCCCAATGAGTCTTCAATCATTTCTGCAGCAACATTTCATATTTCAGGATAGTTCTTTATTCCCCCAATAAACAATGCCACGTCTATTTCTTCGAAATTGGACGCCATTTTCGGTAACGCTTTTGCGGTAAACGGCGGACGTGTGCACCGCTCAAGTCACCCAAGGTACTCAAAGACGCAATTGCGTTTTTTAACGCTGCGGTATCGCTGTGTTGACGGGGGAAATTACGGTGCAAAACGACCGCACGAGCGGCGGGCGGTAACGCAACGTCGACGCAGGTACGTGTCCAGTACCCAACAGATGGCACGTAAACCAAACCGTAAATGCGGTACCGCACATGTGCACCGGCGCTTAGGAGGGCTAACTATTCACACGTGTTAGACAATTAGTAGCCATATCGATCGCTGTATTCGTAAGAGAAAACAAATCAACTCTCACTATAATTGGTTTAAACAGGTTTATTAAAAAATATCTTGAAGTTCTACAACGTAAATGGCGCCAACGAAAGTTTCAAATTACAGTTCTCGGAACATAAACATCCTTTATATTCTTCTGTTACAATGCTTGTTACTACTTCCTAAATCATTTTTTAATGTGTTATTACCGTACAAGTAGTTTAAAGTTGCTGTATTTCCTCAATATTCACGAGAAAGCGCACTCCAAAATCCAGCCAAATTCTTCGTAGGCCGCCATTGAACTGGCTGTCTGCAAGCATATGCGCACCTGCTAGCGCCACTGGATGCGACCTTGACTCTCTTTGCATGACGTCACTAGTGAACTAGGATCAAATGCCACGAAAGAACCGATCAGCGCTCACGATACTGACGCGTTTGAACAAAGGCCGTTGAAACGGGACATTTCATTTCATTTCATACAGGCAGTGACGTAGGAGTTAACATCATTTTTTGCGAGCAAGACAGTTGGGAACCCCCTCTCTCTAACACGACCCAAGATGGCAGCTGTACATTACGTCGTTCGGGAGATACAATCTTTAGAATCTAGGGCTATTTTCAGCAAACGGACGAAATTTTTACGTCGATTTTGGCGACGACACCAACAATAACATCAATTAAGGTAATAAAGAGATGATATTGAAATAAATTAACCAAAAATATACGTTCCAAAATACCTAATTCAATTGGCATTACGCCTCCAATGTGTGTAATATTTTTTTTAACAGGGCCTAGAACGGAGTGGATGATGTATTGTTCGTCCGGTTTTTTCAAAAGATTTTGAGTCGACCATACATCGTCGGTTAGGTGGCACTACTGCCAAAATTTACTTATCGTTCTACTAAAGTAAGGAAACTGCGCCTCTTCAAACATCACGAATACCAAAACAGACATGTACAATATCACAAGGAAATCATTCCAAAATTTCCGTTAAATTTTTGAGTTTGTGTGGAGGAGAATGTAATATGTCTTCTTCAGGCTCTATTTTGAGGTTTTTCCGGTGTTTCGGCTCACATCAGTCTGGTTGTTTACATTTGGAGTGGCCGTGGCCTTCGATGTCGGACAGTAGCAATGGCCTGGGCCTTCGATATTGGGTGGCCATGGCCATGACCTTCATTTTTGGTCGTACCGTTTCCATTCGGTTGCAAAGCTGGTATGGAAGTCGGCTCTCACGAGGTGTTGGATTGCAGGTGTGGAAGGTGCTTGGATGTTCAGGAGGTCGTAGTTCTCTTGTGTGCCTGTATAGCTAAGGATTCTAAGCTTCTCAAATGCCTACTCACTTCTAATTTTAACGCAATCAGGGTCTCGGTCTCCTGGTCTATTCTATGCTTAGTACCCAAGCGATGGGCTGTGACACCGTTTTCTTCTTTATTATTCCTAACATTTGCCATATGTCCCTTTACTTTATGCCTCACTCCCTTCCTGGTGTCTCCTGGTGTGCGTGTTTGTTTTGGTGTTACGATTTCCTGAACTCTCCCAGTATAATGTGCAGGGCTCCCAGTCAATTTCAAACGCTAAAAAATAGGAAATGCAGGAATTTTTGTAAAAGAAATACGAGCTTTGTAGGAAAATCAAACAAAATTTATAGGAGGTTTATACGTATTATTAGTCTGGATGCAGTGGGCGAGTATCCTATTGCATTACAAGACAACAATATTTTGGTTCTCCTACAATAAGAAGATAAAAATTCTTTTTGAGTGAACAACACAGTCGGTGCACGCTTTACTTGACCATGTTTGGCCGCTTGACCAACTCGCGTTTCATTTTTATACCATGCTGCAGTGCCATGGAAGAGGAAGATCGATATTCTTCTTTTACGATCTAAATAATTAGAGTAGAAAGGAAACACCACATACAGGGCAATAGTTCATTTCGGAACAGGAAAATATACAAAATATAGGAGCATTTGTATAGGAGGAATCCTATACAAAAATAGGAATTGTAGCCCTAATGTATACCGGTACGTACTTTTAACCTTACAAATGTTTTCAAAATACTAAAAAAAAAAAGGAATAAAATAAAACACATTGGCATTTTATTACTCGTTTTACACTGTCTGCACTTGTCTGTCTATACACAAAATTTTATTCAATGTCGCCGTTCTGTCACAGCAATAATTTACCCAACAGCAAAAAGACTTACGCTGGAGAAACATTCCTTCTGTCAGAACAGTTATTTCATGTTGCACCTGCATTAGGAACGACAAGTTATTTGAACGGAACAGCACAATTATTACACAATATACTTACTGAATGTTTGCTCCAGTTTAAACTTTCCACCCAAAGGCTATACAAACGGAATAAATTATGTACCCCATTGCTTTACATGAGGAAAAAGTCCTTTTCATGTAAGACTAATTTTGCAATTCGCACAACTGAACATTTCTATTTTCTAAATTGTACAACGCTTTTAAAATAAGTAGCGGGAGAAATCTGTAGTATTTTCACCAAGTTTTACACTGTTTCCTTCCGTACCCGGGTAAAGGAGAGATCACTTCTTCGCATTCAGAAAATTGTTCATTCTTCCGGTTCGGGTGATCCTTCATTTTCTTCATTCTTGCTTTCCAGTGAAAAAGGTGGGATACGACAGTCAAACATGTAACCATCTTCTCGTTCCATTCTAAACGTTCCCCTGTATGCAAAAGAAAATTTTAAGAAGTTGACATAAACCATCACTATAATTAACAACTTTTACTAAGGCTGTACCGATACCAACTACCGATCCTGTTTTCTACAGAAGAGCCAC
>JAHWFP010269680.1:0-16274 GCA_023313725.1 Lithobius niger
AAGTAATTTCTTGAATGTTTTTGAAAAACAACTCTAAACCAATTTTTTTTACCGTTCTGATTGTGTTGCGTGGGTAGAAGGGGGCAACCCCCCCCCCCCCCCCTTGGTCGTAAGCCTTATTCGGTAAGCCCAGACTCATGATAAGCCTTATTGGTTTACATTACAATGCGATGAATTGGTCGGGATTAGAACCAAGAAACTCTGTATCACTGTGCACACGCTTCTGTCGTCTGATTCATCTCTCCATTGCCACAGTAAAGATTTCCCCAATCCTTTGTGAAGGCTACGTAGTCATGACAATAATTCAATGAAGTAAGAAATGCTACTGTTTTGTTAATTGGTTCGGAGCCCTGTTACGTTATCTCAGTAAAATAATCTACATTCTATATTTAGTCCGTAATAAAGGCTTTCCAAATTTTAGTTGTTTTTTAGTATAGCATTTCGTTGTTGTGTGTCCGAACCCAACATGATTTCCTACTCGAAATAACGCAATACCCCAAACTCAGAAGGTGACTTTTACGATAACTGTGTTGGGGAATAAAGTGAAAAAAACTCTCTTATTCTTTTTAATAATCGTCGTTTTTTATTCCTATACCATACACTTTTAGACTCGCCCTTATATCAGACTACAAACAGCTTAATATAAAGCAGCGTCATGTGACGTCATATTGGTTACAAGAGAGATATCTGCAAAGGACACTAGATTAAAATGGAGGGAAAAGCAACGGAACTTCTAGTCAAGCTAGTGCTTTGAGAGCGGATTTCATAGGCTTAAAAAACGTTGTTTTCTCCAATCGCTTACGGTGCTAGGTTGTATTCGGAAAAGAAAAGACCCCACTTGCTTAAAAATGTCAGCAACTGCCAACAAATCGACAAAAATCGCGCGTGTTAGGCCTAAGAAATCCGCTCTAACAGAATTGGTTTCAGTAAGACGGCTCTTCTTTTCCCCCTCCAGTGACCCTTGCAGCTAACCCTGTTACAGGCTCCAGCATAGAGTTATATACAATCATACTACGTTGTGTCACTGCCCTATTGACACGAAACAGCATGTTCGGTGTTCGCTGCGTATGGTGACGCAAGTGCTGTTCATGGTAACTTTCTCCACAATACCAAGAGCTGCCCCTCTGTTTTAAACGGTAGCTTTCCAGCATTGCTCTGCTGCTTTGGTGGAAGTCTACTTTATGCTGTATTGCACTTCCGTTACCATGATGGGAGAAAGAAACCCTCCCTTCAGTTTTTCTTTCTTGGTTAATTGCAGCATTTGAAATCGTCGCGTATACTGGTGGATCCAGGTGGTGTAATGACACTAATTTGCATTGATTGATTCAAAGGTTATTATATACTAAATATTAACAAGTTGCTAGTTGAACTAACAAATTTGTCAAGTATAAGAATTGCAAAGAATTTGATTAAAAACTGGATAATACACAACAATAAGTAGAGTGGGTACCTATTATCAAACAGTGACAAAATGTTAGTAGGTTAGTTTGTTCTTGTTCCTTTTATTAACATTTTTATTTTTATTATTAGTGTGTTGCGTATGAGATTAAATTCCTTTTTACACTACCGTTTACAAGGCGCCCACTTGTCATAAAATTCATAAAATTATTGGATTTTAACAAAATGTCATAAATTTGTCATAAATTTTTGTTTTGTGTCATAAAGATCATAGAGTAGTGGACATTTTTTAGAAAATGATGTATCAAATTCACACTAAGAGTACAAACTACTATCACAAGTGGACCATAAGGAATTCAAGATTTCTAAAGATCCCTCTTGTAATGTGTAAAAGGTTTTGAAGAGTCTGTCTTTTGAAAAGTTCGTGATACAAAAAGGTTTAAAAACCACATCCTTGATTGTTTTTAAGAATATGTTTTGTTTTGAACCAGCCTTTCCTTTCATTGAAAATTTGATATATTTTTGAACGTTTGGAAACGTGTTAATCTGGACTAAGATTTATTTAATTTGTTTATAGGATAGATTAGTAGCCTGATTAGTAAAAAGAACGGTTATTTTGGTATGAGAGACATTGGGTCAGCCCATTTTGGACTATAGTTGGGTGGTGGTGAAGATTTTTTTAACACAACCTTTTACGGTGTCATAAAAAATGTAGGTCACAGTTTCATTTTGTCCAACCATCCCCCCCCCCCTTCATCGCCAGTAAAAAACAAAACAATGGGTTGAAAATTGAACTTAAGTGTTTTAAAAATAAAAACAAGATTAGATGTCGGTTTGTCATAAAATTCTCATAAAATTTGGGTTAGTTTTGTCATAAAATGAAAAAGAAAATTTGGGATTCAGGCGTGAGATCCCTGCATTTAGACACCATTTTGCTGTAATTTGTGTTATTTCTCTTTCTGTGTAGTTTGTTCTGTCGAGTTGAAAAGCGATATCAAATGTACCCACACAAATCCATTTCAAGGATTTGGGGATAAAATTTAGTATATATTAAAAAAAGAAAACATTAAACCGTTAATTAACCATTTCCACACCAAGAAGGGGTTTTCACAATGATATCAGCTCGAAACCTATCACTGTTGGCTTGGTGGTTGCGCTTCAGCACGATTTCAGCATCGCCAGCCGCCCCAGAATGGGGCCATTCAATTTAAAACATGCTTCTTCTGTTTCGCTTTTTGAGAGCTGTCAAATTCGGATTTTTCAGCGTTTGACTTTCTTTTTTGCCTGTCGTTTGACACATGAACCACCTATTCCTTTTAGGTCTTTGTCACGAAAAGGTATAGATGCCACAATCACTTTCCGTCTACGAATGCGTGTAAATAATTAAGGGAAATTGGAAATTAGCCAATAGCGAAAATCATACACTAGAAATACCGTAGTTCAGTAAGCCACCTTTATGCACTTACGTTTCGTCGGAGTGGCATGACCCGGATTCGAACCGGCTACCCAGTTCGCCCCCATATCACTTGCATAGCGCCTTAATCGCTATGGCCACATCCTCCTCTGGCACATAAGATAATTCACTGAACCCGTTATTAAGGTCACAGCCGTGACAAGGGCTCCATTCGACCGAAATTCACTCGGCCATACACAATGGAAAGGGAAGACAATGTCTATTATTGGCCATAGACAATGTCCAGCGATTTATGTCTATTTATTTCTAAATAATAATCAATTTTATTAGATCGAGTTTTACTTTAACTTCCAATAACTCGGCCATTTCGTTCTTATCTCCTTTATTCGATTGTAGAAATTGTATAATGGAAACTAAATTTCCTTCCGCGGTTTCCATACGTGGCCCTTAATCTAATGAAGAACCGCGTAATCGCTCTTTTTTCACAAGAAATATCTTTTTATTTATTTATTTATTTATCTATTTATTTATTTTTATTTGCTTAACAGAGACATTTTTTTTTTCTCGTTAATAGAGAAAAACGAATGTGTTGGTTTTTTTTCGTATGTTTTGAAGGTACGCCAGAAAATTTTATCACTTTAACAGTCAGACTTGGCGAACACCTAGCACCGTAATGACGCTCTTGGCCCCGTCGCCTTACGAGAAGAGTTTCAATTTCTCTATTTCCGTTGGTGTTCTGTCAAAAAAAAAAACAAGCAGAAGAAACTCGTTCCCAATGAGCTTTAAGAGCGCATTTGTATGATTGAACGTTTTCGGTTTGCGTTTCGACGGGACACGGGCGAGAATGGGTTTTATTTCGATGTGTACTTATGACTGAAGGCACAAGCACATAGTGATGACTGTTTTTTGATGCTGAGATGCGAATATTTTCTCGAGGGCACTAAATTTCCTCCAGGAGAACGAGAAGGGTAAAAACCTATTATTGCCATGACGTAATTTAAAAACAATTAAAAAAGTACTCGAACTACCCCCTGGTTTAAAATTCTGGTTTAAAATGATACTAACTAACCTCGATCTCACCGCTGGCAGGCATCTGCAGACCGTCAATTAAAACATATAGGTTAAAAAATAGTTTGAAAATTTAAAAATATAGTTTTTATAGGTTATTTTTCAACACATAGATGTGCTTTTAAGGTTTTTTTTTTTGTCTGTTTATTTCATTCAGCACATTTAAAGGGTAAACAAGGTGATTTACTCTTCCTGCTTATAATAACAATTCGCTTTGTTCACTCTATTGTCGTAGATCCACGCTTCATTTATTTTAGTTGATTTCTTTCTGATCAGTTTTGCCTGGTCGAACTTAGCGTCTTCGAGTATTTTTTGCGTATATGAGGGTAAAAATATCAAGTTACACCAATAAAAATAGGCCTATCCGCAGCGTAATTCAATAATGTTTCGGTTAGTGTTACCTTCATCTTGTTAGCAAGTAAAGCAGAAGACTATACTAGTCGGAAATTCCTTGCCTTCCAATGCATTGGTTTCAAGTTGGATTTGAAAATTGTAACACTACGAATCTCTACCGATGACAAAATAGAAAATAGTACACATATTTATTGGCCGAATGAGCGAAGCGAGCGAGGTCCAACACACGACTGAATTTGTATTTTGTGCATGTATCTGTGTATTTGTCTGTTTGGAACACGATAACGTCCGTAATTTTGTTCTGATTTGCTGAGATTTATGAGTGGCAACACGTTCGTTTTTCTCTATTAACCAGAAAAAAAACTTTATTAACTAGATACAAATAAATAAATAAATAAATAAAAATATATTTCTCGTGAAAAAGGGGGCGGTTACGTGGTTCTTTATTAGAGTACCGGCCACGATTGGAAGCACACAAAGACGTAGCCGAAATAAAATTTGGATTCCGTACACAGTCGAATGAAGGAGAACGAAATGGAGGAATTTTTGGAAGTTAAACTAAAACTCGGATCCAGGCTAAGGTAAGGCGAAACTTCAAAATTATAAGAGTGCCTAATTATTTTGACGCATTTTCAGACGAAAAATGTGTGATGGCATCTATACCATTTCGCGACAAAGAACTAAAAAAGTGGTTCATGTGTCGGAAGGTAGGCATAAACGAAAGTCAAACATCGAAAAATTCGAATTTGACAGCTCCCACAAAGCGAAACAGAAGTATGTTTCAAATTGAATGGTGCCATTGTGGGGCGACTAACTAGGCTGCATCGTGCTGGAACGTAGCCACTGAGCCAACAGTGACGGGTTTCGAGCTGAGATCATTGTGAAACCCCTTCCTGGTGTGAAAGTGGTTAATTAACGGTGCTTGTGTGCATGAAATGAAAAAAGTCCGAAGATGAAATTTCTACACCAAATATTTTATGAAATATTCGGGTTTTCCATCGAATGTCTAAGCTGATTTTTTAGTAATGGCGGTAGCGGAGCCACATCTTTAAGGTTAGTGGCCCCAACCAAGACCTGAACAACAGAGAGCCATTGTCGTCATATAAGTGCTTTTAGTGTGAAAAATGCAGAAAATAATTCCTAAAGGTAAAAAAAAAAAAAAAAAAAAAAACGAATACTACCAATTACCAAATTTTGAAACAACGAGGTTGTTCTGTTATCATTTCTAAAACAAATCTCGGGCGTGATGGCAGAACTGCGCAGAAGCGCTCACAATGATGGGTGTTGGATTCGTTGGCTTTGCTTCGGCGTTCACTTGGAGTTTTCGCTTTGGTGTTCTACGGCATCATATGCAAAATTTGCTGCGCAAAATAGGAAGTAAGAATGTAGGAAATAAACTTATGTATTATTATTATCTCGGTCGGCTAATCGTGCTCTTCAAAAAATCAGTTATGCCATAGATTAGAAAGTTGTCTAGATATAGCACTTTACTTATTTTCGTTCTACGCGAGCCCCTAGCGGTAGTTGCGGCTACTACTACCTGTGATAATGTTCTGCCAGTCCGACATTTGTAAATTTACAGAACTTTAATCAATTTTTGTAAAAACTGTGCTCATTTCTCAACACGCTAGGTTAGGCCTCTAAATATTAATTAAGTGGTTCTCGGGAGCACACGCATAGGTTTTTTCTCAGCGCATGCACCTTTTTTTTTTATGAGATCGTCTAAAAATACTAAAATTCCGATCACGCATCTGCACTTTCGTCAAACATTTCCTGGTGCTGCCGAGGACAACATCAGCTTTTTGCTTCATTAACATGATCGCCTCGAAACAAATGTAAAAGGGTAGTTCAGAGGCGTGTCACAACAACAACAAACTTGGATCTGAAGAATGACATTAATCGAATGTGCAACTTTTGCACGATCAATATGTAATTAAAACACAGATATTGTATACTCCACAACAAAATTTAAGTTACTGATTTTGTTTTGTTGGGTAAAAAAAAAAAGCCATCGCCCCCATCTGAAAAGTCACGGTCAAACGTGAAAAAAAAAAAAAAACCACCGCCCACTCGCGTCAATTTATTTTTAGTACCACTTCCGAAAACCACTTAATTAATTTTTAGCGGCCTTACTTACTGCCATACGAGGAACGAATCCTGTTTATGCGTTGTACAGCCTAAAGTTTGTACGGAAAGGCTTCACAAATGGGGTTACATCTAGGCAGGAAGTTTTATAATTCTTGCCCACTGAAATGAAACGTACTGATGTGACGTCATCGTTTAAGAAACATTTGTGTAAGTGTTAAACTGGACGGAAAGCCAATGGGTTCGAGATTGGTTAAATAAATATGGATGCAAACCTATTTACGTGGCCTTTTGGACTTATATGTCAGACTGCCTGAGCGGAGAATCGAACCCACGACCCTTTGAAATCAAAGACCTCACCTACCGCTGAGCCATACTGACACGGCCCGTGTCAGTATGGCTCAGCGGTAGGACCTCGCTCTTTCATTTCAAAAGGACGTGGGTTCGATTCCCCGCTCAGGCAGTCTGACGTATAAGTCCAAAAGGCAACGTAAATAGGTTTGTATCCGTATTTGTTTAATTTGTGTAAGTGGTTAGTTCATCAAAACTCAAATGAATTAGCAAATATGGTCAATATTGTGAGTTCACTTTCGAAGTTTAATTTTCCTGCATCGTGTCAAAAAATTGTTGCTTTCCCCGTTTCTTCCGGCAAAGTTTGTATGTGCTTTCTTGTTTTCTGTGGATTGTTCATGTTTTTTCCCCCTCTTTTCTTTGTAGTTTTCTCTTAATGCTTTTTATACGTATATACATTTGTTAAATATTTCAAGCAAGAAATCGTGTTTTTGAATGTTGGAATTTTTTTCTCAGTGTTTTTTTAAACTCTATTTTATGTTTTAGTGTGCCTCTGACCCACACGCGGGTAATTTGGGTTTGTGATTTCTATGACTGACTTTGTATTTTGCATTGAATAAAGTCAACTCAACAACTCATGTGTTTTGCCTTAGTGCTGCTTTGATGGTATACATTTTTTTAAATTAATTTCTTTGAGCCTTAAGTCACCCGAAGCAATTTAATGCTCGTATGGCTGAACCGGGTCAGTTTTGAACATTACCAGAGTTTTTTGAGAAGAAGAAATGTCTGTAAAGAGAGGAGCCAACCCGGGGATTCGAACCGGGAAACCTCCGATCATCGTAGGGGCCGAAAGATTGTCCAGATTTGGCCAGAATGGTTCCCATAGCCGCTGATGGAGCATGGTAGACTCGCGCGCTACCCTGGCGTGCAGTTCTGGCAGGGACTTTGCCAAGATCCACTTTCCAGGGGTTCGACCAGATCGGCAAACCTCCAGCAACCACGTTGCGCTCTCTCACTGCTCAGCCACGATGACCAGTAGCCACAACTACCGCATGGGTCCTGCGTAGGACAGGAAGATGTAAGATACTCTACACAATTAATTTTCTAATCTATGGTTATGTGCCTAGCTGGTAGAAGTGTCTCAAACTTCATTGCACGCAGCTACAAAATATCAGCAGCCAATGTAAATAATGTCGCTCATGTACTGCATGGATGACCATTTTTCAACGCTTTTTTTCTGTTACTTTCGTAACTTTTCCTGAATAATAACTGAATCACAATGTTCGACATTTTGATCGATCTCCTTCACGAAAATACCCTTAGGGTCTCACTGCACGTGTGATGCCCACCCATCTCTTCTTTTCCTTCTCCGCTCCCTTCCCATAGCTGGCACCCTCCCTCGCACATCAAACCAAATTCAGCTAAATCTTCCGTCCACTCGGACGACGCTTCCTTCCTGGCTGGCACTGGTAACATCTTCAGCTCCTCTTTACATCAATAAATTCTTCTCCTTGTCAACATCAGGCAACTGACCAACTCAAATTTTTGCTGAGATATCGAACCCCAAAGTTAGAAGGACCAAACTCTTGGGAAAATATTAGATTCATACTCTTCCCTCCCCCCCCCCCCTCCTCTCTTATTTTTCTTTCAATAACGCCTACCTTGCAGTTGCGGGTAATTGAGGAATGTTTGAATTTAGGAAACTCACCATGGTTGTCATGGTGACAGGACCAGGATTCGCGAAGATGATTTAAACCACAGCTTCAGCCCTCCTAGCGGTAACTAGCTGAACCTAGGTCTCAACTAACACAGCCAGATTGGACAACAAAAGAACAAATATCAATAAAACACAACTACAAACAAAAAAAATTTTCTCTAAATGGTATATGCAAGCCATAAAGGGTGAAAACTTCGTATTTGTGGGCCTGTAAAACTTTCTGCACGTGATCCCGAGTTTGTGTTAATTATCGTCGGTTATATTCACTTTACTTTAAATGTATCAGATTTAATTGTCGTAATTTAAATATATGCATTTAAACATGGCGCTCTATCTAGCACGTGATCAATCACTTTGTCGCGCAATTTCACGATTTTGTTTTTAAATATTTAATGGCTATAAATAAATACAAATGCAAAACCTTTGCCTTTTAGACTATACGTCATACTGCCTGAGCGGGGAATCGAACCCGCGACCTTTGAAACCAAAGGCCGAGGTCCTACCGCTGAGCCATACTAACACGGCCTAAGGAAACGTTCATAGGCAGCATTTAACACGTGCATATACAGGGTGTTTCAGAATAAAACCGACAAACTTACAGGGCATATTAAGAAGGTTAAGACAAGTCAAAAAGTCCTATACAATACCTACCCAAAAATGCTTCGTTACCGAGATATCGCCCTATTACACCCCACTTATTTTATGATCGAGTATTTAAGTCAGGGCACAATTGGAGGCTGTGAGTCACTGGCTGTTATTGAATGCCTGCAAGGTGCACGCTTTATTACGCCTTATGTGTTTAAGCAGCGTTAACTGGTATGAAATAGAGGCGTTGGCAACGATTTAAGACCAAATTCAAAGTTCCACAGCTAAGAATCAGCACGGTGCACCAACCTGCTGCAAAACTTCGTGGTAGGCCTAATCGAATTCCGTCCAAAACTGCAAGAGAGTAGCAAACAAATTTTTAAAAACTTTTAAAGGATGGCGTAGGTTAATAATTTTTACACGCAATAAATATTACTGAATGTTGTAAAAAACATCGCTGCTTTTGAAAAATGTTTTCCTACTAGTTGCGTGTATTTTTTTTCTGTGGAGGTGGGGGGGGGAGGGGGATGGGCGAAAATGGTGGTTGCGGATGTGAATTGCTTTGTGGTTTCGTTTTAAATTGTGCGCAAAGATTGTTTGAATCGGTTGAGGACTGGTTTGAGGGATCTGGTCCCCACCTTTTGAGCAAAATGTCACCAAACTTTTTTTCTTGAATCCCTCGATGTAGTGGCACCGTAGCCAGAGTCCGGAAAAAAATCCGCAGGAGGCCGGACAAAACCACGGGTGTTGGTAGCTCCCAAGTAGGGTCCGCATCTTCTTTTTCACATATTCTGGAGGAACTTATTTAGCATTATGAAAAATTTTGGGGTTTTGACAGTAGGGGAGCTGGTTCCCACGCACTCCCGTATCCCCCTCCCTTCCTACTGTTCAGGGGCCTTTATCTCCCCTCTTTTACAATACAATACAAAAGATAAAAATTTGCCTTAGCATGCTCATGTTCCCCACCCCCCCCCCCCCCTAAAAAAAAAAGATAACGCCGTTCGTTATGTGCTGTCAAAGCGAGCCTTGAAGCTTGATAGGGAAGGTGCAGTTACCATCGAAGTGGCCGAGTGTTCTAAGGCACTACAATTCTCTCAGCAAAGAAGAAGTGTCTAGCGTTGTTGTCCTGTTGGCCTGTTCCTGTTTATTTATTTATTTTTTGCAGTTAAAAAAAAACAAAAGTAGAGTCCACTTTACGGCCATTGGCCGGGAGGTGAGGGGGGGGGGGGGGCGAGTTTAACGAGCGTTGTAAACGTTCCAAGCAGATTCCGGGAGCTCAAACTCTTTCAAACATTGAAATACCTGATCTGACCTAGGACGGCATGCCTTTTGATGATGTTAGCCATCGTTCTTCACATTTATAAAAATTACTATACGTTACAACTACGGCTGTAAATTTTGCAATTGCCTTGCCCAACGTAGACTATAAAGCCAATGGGCCAGGTTGTTACCGTTGGCCCCCCCCCCCCCCCCCCCGCAACCTTGCAGGGTCATCAGTTGGAACAGGCCTTTTACATTCTCCCCTTACGGCTTTCATCTGGTTAACGACGGTTTTGTTTTTTTTAAACGCCGGGAACAACGAACATACTTGGGCTGCTCAGTTTCAGGAAAATAAAACAGGTTTTCTTAGGAAAAATAAAAAGAACTTCTTCTGCATTCCTTTGCTTTCTTAATTAAAATATAGCATTACTTCTAATGTATTTCATTACGGAAACGTTAAGAGCTACTGGTAGAAATAGGCCTTGAAAAGAAGCCAGTTCCGCTTCACGGCAAAACGCGTCAGCACACTGAGTTCTTGCAAGGTGCTCCTGTCTTGGCAAGATTGGAGGATAATGTAGTTTCGAACGTAATTTATTATCGCGAAGTTTTCCTACTGGTAGGTGCACCTTGCTGCATCCGAGATTGTTTAGTATGAGGCCACAGTACGGCGTGCCCCTCGCAAGGCACTCTGATACAGGCTTCCAACACTTCCACTAAACCATGACTTAAATACTCGATCATACAAGAATAAGGACAAACAGGGCAATATCTCTGTAACGAAGCAGTTTTGGATAGGTGTTATATAGAACTTTTCGACTTGTCTTTATCTCCTGAGTATGCCCTGGAAGTTTGTCGGTTTTATTATGAAACACCCTGTATACATTTTGGCCGTGTTAGTATGGCTCAGCGGTAGGACCTTGGCCTTTGGTTTCAAAGGTCGAGAGTGCGATTCCCCGCTCGGGCAGTCTGTCATACAAGGCAAAAAGCAACATAAATAGGTTTACTTAACTCTTGTTGAGCTGTTGGCTTTCCGTCTTTATGGTAGGAGAGCGTATCTAATTTCGTGGCAGTTTTCGTGATGAAAAGGTGGGAACAGAGTTATTTCATCGAAGACTACCTACAAATGAAGAATTTCCATGGTGCCACTCTCTGATGTGTGGCGTGTAATGCTGATGACGTCATCAAGATGGCCGCCATCGCAATTCTTTAAATCGTCAATATCTTCATTATTTATGGACGGATTTTAATTTGAGGACTCGTTGGAATGGTAATTTTTTAACCTAAACAAAATGTTCCTATAATATTTACTTTGAGCTCAATAGTTTCTGCGAAATTTCAATATTCATGTAAAAATAAAAACAATTACATCACTAAAGTTAACGCGACACACTCATTACGTCACACTTTTCGTCAGAAATAAGTGGAATTGGTTTGCTTCACCAGTAATAGTCTATAAGTTAATAATTGTTATGGTGGTACTCTACGATACGTGTCACAAAGTACTGATGACGTCATCAAGATGGCCACTATCAAGATGGCCGCTACTGAGATTCACAAAATCATCAATGTCTCCGTTATTTATGAACGAATTTTAAATTTGTAGGAATTAAATAGGACGGAAAGCCGGCGGCTCAATAAGAGTCAAATAAATACAAATGCAAACCCATTTACCTTGCATTTTGGACTTATATGTCAGACTGCCTGAGCGGGGAATCAAAGGGGAATCGAAAGTTTCAACGGTTGTGGGTTCGATTCCCTGCTCAGGCAATCTGACTTATAAGTTCAAAAGGCAACGTAAATAGGTTCTGGATCTGTATTTATTTCTAGGATATTGTTGTAAAGATAACGAAATGTACTTATAAGATTTACTCTGAATTCAATTCCTTTGATTTTATAGATGAAGGTGGCATTGCTGAAATGTGGGATATGCGGTCGTGAAACTACGGCGCAACAAATCATAACAGGGAATCACATTCGATGTGCTGAAGAAGCTCACAAGCGTATTCTTCTCGAACTGTCAGGACTGCTATACCTGGAATTAATTTTCGAGAAGTATCCGTTTCCAGAAATTCTTGATAAGGTAGATGACTCGCAAACGAAATGCATCAAAAGCTGCATATTCGAGACTCATTGGCAACTATGGATAAAAATAACATTTCTGAAAGAAATAACGGCTCAAGGAGAGCGTATCCCAACTTTTAAAACGATGAGGGAATAGATGATAATGATAGAATCTATATTACAGGTAATAATAGAATCTGTAAGAGGTGGCGACTGGAAAGCACGCCTTTCATCAGTGAAAGCAATCATCTTTACGACACCTATCACAGAGTGGCACCATGAAAATTATTATCTTAATTTTCTGATGAAACAATACCAGTTCCATTTATTTTTTTTACGAAAACTGCATTAAAATAAGTGGTACAGGAATGACATCAGTGACGTAATATTGCATCTTTTTCACATAAACGTCGAAATATAACTGACACTTTTGATTTTAGAGTATGTATTATACTGATGTGTTGTTTAGGCCTAGAAATTATCTTTCCAACGAGCCCTACAAAATCAAAATCCGTCCATAATAATATTAATGATGACATTGGCGATTTCATTAATTACGATGGTGGCCATCTTGAAGACATCATCAATATTATACGCCACACATCAGGGAGCGGCACCATGGAAATTCTTCATTTGTAGGTGTTTTTTGGTGAAACAAACTAGTCCCAACTTTTCATCAGGAAAACTGCCACGGAGCATGTAACTATTTTTATTAAATTTAATGGCTATTTTGTTCGTCACTAATCGGTTTATGCAAATTTTTTATTGAAAAAAAAAACGGCGTGATTAACGGTTAACGAAACTTTTTTCCGGTTGATTTGTTTGCCGTAAAATTCCGATGTTGTACCGGAGCCGTCTAGCCCTCGGAATCACTAATGCTGAGCTTACTATTTCGAAGAAGCATTTTTCAAGTAATGGCCTTTTACGCAGACCAAACACCCGAATTCTGAATTCTGAATGTAAATTATAAGAAATCCGAATATTACCAAAACACTAAACGCTCCGGGAAAATAAAACAGAATACATGCGCAATTTCTTTATGGCCATAGCTTACTAAATGGACGATTTAAAAAAAAAATCAGTTTTGAATCCAGGTCTACCGCGTGAAAGACAGACTTTCGGACCACTAAACTACCACAACATACGTGAATTGGAGACAAATGAAATGCTGTAGTTTGTTAACCTGTCAGAGAAAGTTTAGCCTTCAAAACTGTGTTTTTATGGCAATAACCAAAAGAATCCAGGGTTGATTTGAATGGTTATAAAACGGTAATAAGATGATAACATTTTCAGCTAACTTATAGCTACAACCTAACTTCATCCAATCGAATGGAATTCGGCAAAGCGCATGCGTTGGCAACGTTTGCTTTTTAGCGGAACTCACCCACATGTGTTTAAATTTTGTAATCAAGTGTTTTGTTTACATTATTATATTATTGAAGTAAAATGGGGCCACCTGACCGGCTAAAGGTCACAATTTTTATTTTCAACCGGTTACTTCCAGTCTTGGTCACAATAAAAATGATTTAAGTTTTCATAATATGTATTATGTTATTGTTCTTAGAAATGACGGTAGTTGAGTTGAGTCGAAATTCATGACACAAAATGGTATAGTTTTATGCAAAACATTGGCAAGGTTCCATATCGATATGATTTTCGGTTGTGCCAATCATTGCTCCTTTTGAAAGCATTAAACAGGACGTAATGCCAACGGGTGCATTTAGTCAAACATTCGCACACAAAACGTGACTGCTTGTGTTAGTTTCCCAAATACTATTACCTTCCTCATTTTCCACAGAATTCTTGGGTACGATACTATTAATTTGCAGATTCAGCAATTTTTCTGTGTATGCGGACTTTAATAAAAGTGCTGATTTTATTTTCACATTTCGTTAATATTTCAAAGGAGTTAAAAGTTTCCACGGACTTCATCTGAATTTTCGTAAAATTTTCGGATTTATATAGCCTACGTTTGCTAATTTCACCGGATTTAAAGGATTTCGGCAGATATTAATGGATGTGTGCGTTAAAGGGACACCCGGCCTGCCTTATAACATCCCGCCTGCTAAATTACAGCTACGCGCAGATCGTCATCCGAGCAATTACAGCGCCAAGGTCGGCTGGGGTGGTAGCTGCGTTCCTCGCATAGCTGCTGTCTCGATTGGCTTTGTGAATAGTACACGAGACAGAATCAAGTCAACGATTGTGTCATCACAAACTGGAATGATTCTCGTATTTTAAAATCATAATTTATAATTTTCTAGGCTAGTGTCTTATAATTTCGCTTCGGCGATCTATTGGAATAATTGATTTTAATTTTTACCGCGTTAGTCTGTTAGATTTTAGATCTCATGGTAATTATTAGAAAATTAGTAGATGTACACACAGAGATGAAACGTCGTGATTATTGCACTCGCGCAATGCATCATATAGTTACGGGTCGTTCTTAAATATAGTTAACAATATTCAACAGAAAATCTAGACGCTACATTTTAAAACGGTTTTTTGACAAGGGAAAGACTAATGGTAAGTAAATAGACCTTTGGGGCTGTACTTGATGTGGTGGATCGAGAAAAATGGCGCTGGGAGGTATATCCCTTTAAAGGCTTTTCACATTTGAATGGGTTCCCATATTTTCATATTTCACCACTTTACTGCAAGGTTTTGTAATATGCGCGGTTACCA
This sequence comes from Lithobius niger, assembly GCA_023313725.1. Classification (NCBI taxonomy): domain Eukaryota; kingdom Metazoa; phylum Arthropoda; class Chilopoda; order Lithobiomorpha; family Lithobiidae; genus Lithobius; species Lithobius niger. The sequence goes on from JAHWFP010269680.1 coordinate 14,919, forward strand.
AATTTAAATCCATTTAATATTTTCACCAGATTCTAAGTACTTCAGCAGTTATTAACAGAATCATAAATTTCGACAAATTTTTCCATTTGCGTGGGTTTCTGCGCATTTGCGCATTTTCTGTTTTTTTTTTTCCATATTGCTGCAAGATTGTAAAGGACTTCCAAATTTAGGTAGATTTTAAGCGAATTCGAGATTTAAAAGATTTGTACAATTGCATGGACTTAATCAAATTGTAGGTTTCAATCGGTTTAAAGGTTTGCTTATTTCACCACATTTCTGCCTAATTTTGAACGATTTAGTATGTGTTAGTGGCTGCAATGTATCAAGGACCGTGGTCCTCATGTAAGCCTCACCATGAACTTCCATGTTAAACGTCAAACTTATAACTCCTATAGTTTCGCCCCCAAAGATCAACGAAATTTGGTATTTGGGGTCGTGTCGTAAGTATTTCACCGCATTACAAATTTTAATGACAACAGTCAACCCGTTCGACGTCCACAGCATGGCAATTTCTTGGTGTTGTTGTTGTTGTTGGGACTTTTTGCCCTCACCTGGAGAGCGAACTGCTGAACCGATTTTCATATTCTGTTGATTAAAACGTAGGTATGGACAAAGCCTAGGGCCTTTCGCATGCTATTTTAATGTAACTACAATATTCTTGATACGGAATGTCAAATGGGCTATAAACTTTGCTCTCACCTACAGATCGAACCAATGAACCGATTTTCAATTTCTATTGCTTAAAATGTAGGTCTTAACATCGACCAGGGCCTTTTGAACGCGATTGTCATGTTACTGCAGTATTCTCGTCAGCAGAGCATTTACTATTGAAGACCACCGGGCAGAAATCAATAACTGGGGTACACAAATTCTTGCAAATCCTGCTAAAAGCATAAAATTTGGTACACAAGTCTTTCCTAGCAGTACAAATTGAACCAGCCATGAAATATCCCCAGGGGTGCCACCCCCCCCCCCCCCAACACTCCATGTGCCCCCTCCCTGAGGCGTGGGCAACAAATCCTTGCATATCAAGCTAAAAACGTGAAACTTGGTACACAAGTCATTCTTAGCAGTATAAATCGAATCTAACATGGAACCCCCCATGATATACCTTCAAAGGGCCCCCAGCGCCCCCCGGTGCCCCCTCACTGAGGTTTGACCAACAATTTTTCGCAAATCGAGCTAAAAGCTTGAAATTTGGTACACGAGTCATTTTTAGCTTTAGAAATCGAACAAGCTATGGAAACCCCATAAAATACTCCCATAGGGCCCTCAGCAGCCCCCGTGTTCCACTCATTGAGGTTTGATTTGCCACACAAATCAAACCAATCATGGAATCCCCCACGAAATTCGCCA
>JAHWFP010269681.1:0-41708 GCA_023313725.1 Lithobius niger
AATATTCTAGGACAATAAACAAAACTAAAATAAAATGAAATGAAATAAAACAAAATAAAAATATCCTCGTCCAACTACCAATTCTTGATTTTCGTAGATGCTATCTTAAAACAAATCGTTGCTAGCCGAGCACATGCAGGAACTCAGTGCGTGTACAAGGTTCCAGTCACCACCAATGTTAGTGGATATGCGTGGCAGGCGATTGCAAACGATCATAAATACAGCTATTTACAGTGGCCAACCAGAACCTAAAATAGTATAGATAGTTAAAGGAAAGGGTTCGAGGACCACTAGCCTCATAATAAAAGAATCATGAATTTTACGTGAAGTGCAATTCTCAGGTCTTTTCAGAAAAGCAATAAAGTTCGCCATGTCTTGAAGGTACCACCTCTTGAAGATATTTACAGAGGAGGTTGAAACAGTTTCATCAGGTAGTGAATTCCAGGCTGGAATTACCCGGTTGGCAAAGAAATTCTGTCTACAATTTATTTAGTATTTTGGGATGACAAGCTAAGTTATAACTGTTACTTGGTCGTGTTACAGTGCCGATTTCGAAGATTGGAAGATCCACAGGAGTTTACTGTGAAGAATTATATAAGTTATAATTAAATCAGTTTTTAATCTACGAAGCGCCAATGAGTGAAGCTTTAGATGAATATCAGATGTTTATTGCTTATACAATTCTTAAAAATTATTTTAAACAGCCTACAAAAAGAACAACTGAAATCCATTGTGCACATATTTTACATAATGTTAACCTCAAACTTTTCTCACCGCAGCTGTTTTTTTTTTTTTTTTGTTTTGTTTGGTCACTGAGGGGATTCGAGCCAGACTCCTCTTTGTATAGTTAACAGTTTGAAAGGCAACCACAGACTTTCAGAAAGGTGGGAGCGGGGCGCATCATCGGAAAAAAGAAAGCAAAGAGGAACATTTTCAAAACAACCTTAAACCTATTCGGTATTTGAAAAATGAATATAATATCCACTGTTTTGACAAATTATCGCCAGCAAAAGAATAAATTGATCCGGAGTCTGGAATCAATAAAGATTGTAGTGACTCATCCTGCCTCAGCTCCTGTTAACGTCAATATTGGACGAACTGATGCTGGGACTGATGACCCAGCATCTTGATTCCCTTGAGCTGAGCCTGGATGACGATCTTAAGTGTGCCCTGCCTCTATTATTGAAACTCAACTCACTGTATTGTTGTGCATTCCGTACTCAAATCAATTGTTAAGCATGAGCTTTGCCTTACCAACATATTGTTAATTTTAAGTAAGATAATATTTTTCATTCCAAGCCTCCATTCGATCCCAAATCTCCCGTAAGTAATCTTTGGCTTATCAATTAGAAATTTGTTCCTTTTCCTCCCCAATTTCCCCAGTCCGCCACATTTAAGCCATCATGTCCCTGTTAGTCATTATATTTTAGCCATCACATTAACATTAATTAAGAATTGTTTGGTTAAGTCGTGGCAGGCGAGGCTATGTGTAAAATCCTGCATTAATGAACCATCAAATATTGAACCCAGCCAAATCTCTTCTTGATTATTGAATTTCACACACTGAACCATCTCCCATACACTTTAGTTTTATCACATTAGGGTCGCCCACTCCCCCAGAACCTCTACAAGATATCTTAATATCTGCTTCAATAGATCTAAAGTTTTCAAGTGTCTTTGATAAGAAATGTGCCAGCACTGAAAAAAAGTTGGCAAGTTCCGTATCGCAATTTTTACGGCCAACCTTTAATCTTTTCGTAATCAAATGAGTACGTCCACAACGCGAGTAAAATTTGTACGTTGAATTAAAGCGTACCTTTACCTTACTTTTGACTGTAGACGCAAGGTATATCTTAACAGTTTGGGCATTGTTAGGCTAAAGTTTCTGAAATTGTTTTGCCAGTGGTAGACAAGCCAGAGGCGTAAGCGAGCGAAATCCCTACGCGTCTCTAGGCCAAAGTGGCCCCGAAGGCTGTAACTATCGATTTTTTTGCAGCTAACACGAAAAAAAAAAAAAAGACTAAAATACCAGGGCCACCTGGTTAATTTTTGTTTTTGTTTGCCCATACGAAAATATACATTTCCTTTTTTGATAGCAGTTTTCCCCCATGGAGCTATATCCCTAGCTTGAAAGTTGGCTTCCCTGCCAGTCTCGTAACTCAACTGCGCATGACAGGAACTGGCTCCATCTATTTAAACGGATCGCAGCGGAGCACAGCATCTTTCTTCCAACCCACATGAACCTAGGCCATCTGTGAGGAGGCTTGGGCGGGTAAAAGGTAATATACATTTTCGTATGGGCAAAAAAAAAACTAAAACTAACAAGGTGGCCATGGTATTTTAGTCTTTTTATTGCCAGGAAAATATCATTACCATTTTTAACATAGCAGACTTCGTCACATAAGGTGGCGGGCTAGGTTCGGAGTACCTACGTTACGAGCTGGCGCCCCTACGGACCGTGTCCGGGTGGAACTGACGAATGTTTCTCCAACCTGGACCCCAGAATCCTCAGTCCAGGGGCGAGCAATCAGGAACATTAGATGCCAGGAGAAGGAACAGACGGTTCAACACCTAGGGGAAGGCAAAATTACAAACAGACAAGATGCCAACCTACCTTGATCGGGAAGTGATGTGATACGTCATCTTGAGACGTTGCGGCAGGCAGACTGGAACCGATGAAACAACCTTGGTGCGGAATCGGAAGCACAGGAGGCCAGAAGAAGTAGTTCGTAGGGGTGGTCACGTTGTTTAAGGTCCGAGTGTAGAAGAGAAACAGGTGACCGGACGTCGGTGGAGCGAGGTACAATAGGTAACCAAAGGGGTGCGTGGTGCGTATACTATCCGGGAGGAACATGGTGGAGCACTACACGATGCACTAGGATCAAACAGGACAGGGCACGGCGTAAACTACGCAAGTCTATGAGGATCGAGGACAGAAGAGTACGCCCTGGAGCATGTGTGTGGATGGGTTGTGCGAGTACGATTGGCAGGTAGAAGAAAGGACGTTGGAATGAACAGCTGCATAACAGTAATCGAGGCTTGGATGAAGGATGGATTTTCATGTGGAATAATAATTAAAGAAGAAGAAGGGAATCTTGCTCGGAGGAATGGTGTGAGGCCCGGATCGTAGGTGCCGAACGGGAGCAGGTTCCCTCGCGGTTCGAAGTGGCTTCCGTATGCATAGGAGGCATAGGTAGGTGGAAAGAACAAGAGAATTAAGGTAATAACCAGAATCCCAGGGCGACTCCCTTGGCCTTTTGCCGACATGGTGAACATGGCAGGGTCCTAGTGGAAGCATCAGAATGTCGAACGATTCCACTGAAGACCGGGAAGCAGGCGGGACAAGGCATGGCAGGCAGGAGAAGCGGCGGCTTGGGTCCACACCGATTCCAGTGGGCATGGAGCTGGCGGAATCGATGGATCAATGGCATCTGCCGACGGTGCCGCTAAAGGTAGATGAGCAGGTTCCATGCGACTTGGTTCAGGAAACGAGCAAGGAGGAAGCGAGGCGAAATCAGATACCGGGTGAGACGAGCTAGGTTCGGAGGAAACACTTGGAGTGGCAGGTGGTAATGGAGGAGTGAAATGAACACTGGCTCTTGCCAGTGGCGTAACTTAGTCGGTGTGGGCCCCGGTGCAAGAAATTATCGTGGGCCCCCTTCTCTTTCCCTCTCCACTCTCTTTCCCTCTTCTTCTTTCACCCCACTTTCCCTCTTCTTCTTTCACCCCACTTCCCCTCACCCTGACCCCTTAATGTGTAGACCCCGTCCATCCCCATTCCTCTCCACCACCATGCTTCCCCCTTACCTCGTCTTATTAAACTTTTTAGCATTAAGCGCGAGTGAGTTAATGGGCCTGACCCATATGGTCAGGAGGGACGGAAAGAAGGAAGGTGGAGGCAAAGCTGTGAGAAACAGTGTAACTGCAGAGTTCTAGGAGCTGATGCAATAGTTAGTCCTCGCTCGTTTACGGTATTAATAATAGACACTTCTTTATTTCAAATATCGTAGCCAGTACAGTAGCCCTAAACTTACACCTCATAAGGCATTATGTTAGACAAATACAACCCACCTTGCTTTCTTTTCTGCCAAAATGTCAACTATTTTTTTTAAAATAAAGTTTCCTTGCGCTACGACTTTCCTGTTAACCGGTCTTGTGCCACTCTGCTTCGTAAGTTAAGCCCCATCCACACTCACACAAAAGCCCGGGCCCGAGTTTGAACTGTCCACACTGGGTCTGGCAGGGGCTTTCACGTCTTGGTCGGAAGCGGGACTTCAAACCCCGACTCCGTGTTTGAAGTGTGGATGCGGTAAGTGCACAGGCCTGCACTTTGGGGAAACGATTTGATGGTGTAAGCACTGATACAAAATAAAGAGACAAATGAATAGCACATGGAGAGGAGGGGAGGGGAGAAAGGACCAATAACAACACCATAAATGGTTCAGGGAGAGAAAAAGTAATTAAAGTTCGGGCCCTGGCCGCAATGGGGTCCATGTGGACGGTGTATGGAAAGACGGGTATCGGATCTTCTCTTTTTCTCTCTGCCGGTTTTGAAAGTTAGGGTCAAGTGTGAATGTGGCTTAAGACTAAATAATTTTAAGTTTCGGAAAACGATCGTTCTGCAGTTGAACACCCCTGCATTGCTGTTTTCATACGTTGATAGATAGAGAAACAAGGAAAGAAAGGGGCAACTCGTGGATACAAGCAATAATAACTGAGATCTAATCCTACAATAAAGCTGTAAAATTAATTATTTATCTCGATTATTTTCTCTCCCTCTTCCCTTTTCTCTTTCGTCCGCTCTTGATTTCGTTTTTTTTTATTTGTGTTTGGGCCCCCCTCTACCATCCTTCAGCATGTGCACCCCTGCTGCCGCACCCTTCATACCTCTCACGTTACGCTACTGGCTGTTGCTGAGAGATCTTGGTATGGTGATGCCAAAGGTGAAGGGACCGCTTCGTAAATCCGCCACACTGTTCAGAGGAAGGCGATGCAGAGTGAGAGCGAGAAGGATGAGGCGAACGGATTCGCAACGCTGCCGGGGCTCCGTGGAGTCGTCTGGTGCGAGAGCGACTACAGTAAAACACTCGCCACGGAGGTGAGGACGGAAGGGGAGAGAGCCATGGAAGTTTGTGCTTGAGAAGCCTGTAGTTAATGCTAAGAATCCAGAATCGAGTGCGAAGTACATCCAGGTCACTGGAAAGGGTGACCACTTCAGAATGCAGGGTCAGGTTATGGCCTTGAGCCGTGGGTCTAGAGAAGCAGAGGATTGGAGCGCCACATTCTCAGAACGAAGAGAAGTCAGCTCATTCTAAAAACTTTCTGCCATGGAGAGAATAAATCGAATATTGTGGTCCACGTTTTCAAGATCCCGCACAGGCAGCTGAAGACCTCGTGTAAGAAGTGTGCGGATCGTGGAAGCGGGTGGGAACGGTGCGGGTTTGATGCTGGTGGAGTAGTAATTTTTTCGGCACAGGCAGCTCCTTCCATTTAGTAGGGGAGATATTACACATATAGCACAAAGGAGATCATCACCATTATACTGGCGGTGGTGCTGGCTTCAAGGGTGTGGGTCGGAGTGTTCCTTGGTACCAGCAGCAAATTCAAGACATACACAAAGTGTGGGCGCAGGAACATTAGGAACTTGGGACAGTGGCAAAGGATCTTCAGACGAGGAAGAATCGGAGTTCGACATGATGAATGCAGAGGCGGGAGTCTAGCAGTGACGAAGAAACCGTTATGATTTGAAGTTTTTCGCCACTGAAGTAACCGCAGCAACAGCTGGTGGCGGTCTGGTGAAATATAGATCGTAGGTCACAGATACGGACGTGATGTCATGGTGGTAAAGGATCGCTGTCGCTGTAGATGGCAACAAGAGGAGAACGGGGAACGTTGGTGGGCGATTCGTTTGAGAGAATGAAAGGAAGGACGCGGCGATCCAAGGATGCGGGATGGAATCGGTGGACTGGATCCGTGCTTGAATGGTGGGCAAGTGTCGGGGAATCGACACACGGTTCCATTTGCGTTGGCTGAACACTGTTCGGGAGAGAAGGGAATCATGACTGGAGAAGTAGACTCGAGGCAGGTGCGTTCCTGGTGAATGAATCAAAGTATAAGAAGGCGAGAACGAAGGTCGGATCCGGATCCACGCGGAGTGAAGAGGCCCAGCCGAAGATCGGCGAAGAAAGGAGGCTCGTGCGGATCCTTGGAGGTTGGCTAAAGACCGGTGTTAGGCCCGTCGCAAATTGGGGAGCCAAATGAACCAGCAACCAGGAGCCAATGGCTGCCAGCAGCAGCTGCTGGCCACCATATTGGCTGATGCAAGTGGCTGCCTGAAACCATTTTCGGGAAACCGGCAGCCATGTTTCCCGTGTCTGGACAATTCAGACCCAGTCAGCCAAGTTGCGCGCAACCGACGGTTTCCACCTCCAAAACGAGGCTACATCCTGGCATTTCAGCAAACATGGCGCTTGGAATTTCAGTCCACTTCGCAGGAAACAAAGCTGACGAATTGTTATGCAGGCAAGAAACAACATATAATCGAAGAACATGTTTGCAGAATTGACGCGCAAGTTGGATATAAAAATAAAAAGTGTTTATTTCATGTTCGATAAGCCTATTTTGTGGGATCCAAAGCGTCTACAGGGTAACGAGCATGACGTGCGGGAATCGTTGCTCAGTCAGAGTGTATTGAGGGAAGATTACGATAGATGGAATTAAATGTGGCAGGTACAAAAAAAACAGGCTAACCGTCTTTCTACATGAGAATGTCGTAATTTGACGAACCATTGTGCACAGTGTGGCGTAGACAGTGGCCCATATTGTCTGCTTTTGAAATGAAAATCACTGACAGTAGTTTACACACCAGTGAGAAGCCCTATAATTGGGCTGATACCGGTGCTACTCACTCCACACTTTAGCGTTTTCAGAACAAGCTGAGAAATTCTTGCGTGACATATACTCCGAATAGTTGCCATTTGAAGCTGACAGTACTAAATTTTAATGTGCAAAAATATAACACAGGCATTAGCCCAGAGATACACTGTACAAGTGTGTGCAGTGTGGAGGTGATCACTTCAGATTTTCTTGCACCATATCTTTATTAATAAAATCGAGTTGTCGCGTAGGATTGACGGCAACGAGACGGCCACAAAACGGCCGCCACAAGACGGCCGCAAGTAATTCTTTATTAATAAAATCGAGTTGTCGCGTAGGATGGACGGCAACGAGACGGCCACAAAACGGCCGCCACAAGACGGCCGCAAGTAATTGATAGAGCACATACCCGTTTTCATTGTCGGTCGCTCGCCCTTTTTCGTTGCTTCCGTGGGAAGAATGCGGCCGCTCGCCCTCTTGCTGATTGTTGAAGCTTCGTTTGTTTAATCCTCCGTTACAATGTCTCCAATGCCTTTGTGCATGTGAAATAATAAATAGGCCTTTGTAAACCGGAAATATATAATTACGCCTTTATACACGTGAAATCGAGTTGTCGCGTAGGATGGACCGGAAATAAATAATTACGCCTTTATGCCTATTTATTTATTTCACGTGTATAAAGGCGTAATTATATATTTCCGGTTTACAAAGGCCTATTTATTATTTCACATGCACAAAGGCGTATTTATTTAGTTCACATGTACAAACGCGTATTCCAACCATTTTGGCAGGAAAGAATCGTATGTAATGTAAGTAAGTGTATGGACTCCGCAACAAGGGATACGCTGAATGAGGGAGTGAAGCAAACGAAAAACACCGTTTGCTAGACAGGGTACGCAAAAACACATACACAGGATACACGCATTCCGTAACACACATGAGGAAGGAAATCGTCCCAGTGTTTTTAACGGTACATCAAACACCACCCGTGCGTAGCACGGGCTTCCGCTAGTTACATTATAAACCAAAGTCTCATATAGCAGAAATGAACACAACTCCCGAAAAAGGAGAACCCCTAACAATTAAAACTAGCGAGTGTTTCAATTTTTTTTGCTAGAAGTTGAAACTGGTACGTTGGTGGCCTGAAAAGAAGTTGAAATTTGCACATTGTTGCCTCGACTAACAATTTGCTCTACGCGGTCATCTCAGAGGCAATTATGAATTGACGTCATGCACGAGGAACATTTATTTTTCACACGGTACGGATTGCTCTAGCCAAAGCGATAAACTCGGTGGGGAGGAGGGCCTGAACGGAAATTACCCGTTTGTGGGGCAGTGCGTCTGCTCTTTAGAAGAAAGAAAAGAGTTTGAAAGGGTGGCCAGGGTGGTGGGGGGGGGGGGGGGGGCTTTTGTCTGTTACCATTAAGCATGTGATTACGCATTAACTGAACCATACAAGATATTTTTTTTTTGGTAGGATAGGAGGAAAGGAGCAGGGGAAAGGGCACGTACAGAATGGGAGTAAAAGGGGAACATTCCAACAAGCGAAAATGCCTGTCACGTTCAACGTTTAGGCCACATCCACCCAAAACTGGGAAACAACCACGGGCAAAACAATACTCAGGGCGAAGCCACACTAGAAATAATGCGAGCAGTGTACATCTACATTTTAAGGCAAAGTGTCACAGCAAAAACACGACAACTCCAAAGGATAACAAACACAACAGCCACCCCTACAATGATAACGTGTCATTTCTTTGGCCAGAAGATAAAACTGTTATCCTGTGTTGTTGCATTGAAAAGTTGAAATTGGCACATTGTTGCCTCGCATAACAATGTGCTCTGCGTGGTCATCACAGAGGTAAATCTTAAATGACGTTATGAACGAAGGACAGTTAATTTTTGCACGGTAGAGATCGCTCAAGCCAAAGCAAAACAAACCCCGGGCGAAGCCGGGTACGAATGCTAGTATATCGATCATATATCCTACAATTAATGACCTTTTGAGTGATATACAGCCGAGCTGGCAACAATGACAAAACGCATTGTTGTAACGAATGCGCACCCGCACTTTCATCCAAATTGCAGGCGTTTCAACAAACGTTTCATGAATCACTGGCAGTTGCATCCGGATTTGGCCGGGGTTTTGTTTAGCGCAGGGTTTCATTTCGCGGTTCTCATCCAGGGTTTGGTTTGATGGGTAATTTTGCATGTTCACAATTTTTCTTCACCCAATAATTCCCCTTTCCTCCAATCCTCGCTCTCCCCTACATTATTCCCCCATCCTCTCCGAGCCCTTCCCTCTTCTTTCCCTTCCCGACCTCCTACCCATCTTCAGCTTCCCTTTCTCCCCTTTGCAACACGTACTTGAATTTGGATGGGTAGTTGAATTAAATACTGCTCCTCCCCTTCTTCCTCCTCCTTTTGCAGCATTTGGAAATATTTGGTTTGGTCTTCATCCCCAAAACAACAAAAAATTACCATTAAGGTTTAGTTAATCCGTAATCATAGGCTAAATAGTAACATACGCATTGTACTCCTCCCCCCTCCCATTCTCTTTAGTTATCACATTAGAATGCCAAGAGCCGGGCTAACACCGCACTGCCAAATGTACGAAAATTCTGCATCCACCGCTCCACCCCTACTCCCAGTCGCTTCGGTTTGAGCGATCCGTACTGTGTGCGAATCAAAAAACCTATCCTTCTTGCATGACGTCATTTAAGTCTTGCAGCTAAGATAACTGCGCAGAGCAAATTGTTTGTCGAGGCAACAACATGCCAGTTTCAACCTGGCAAAAGAATTAATACGTTCGCCCGTTTTCATTGTTTCATTATTCAGTTGTTGTGGTACTTGGCCTTGTCCGTGTGGTGCCTCGTTCTCATGTCGATTGTGGCATGTCAAAGATACTGGGTTTTCCGCTAGGATTTCTCCAGCTAAATTGTCCCTTTCATCGTCGTGGGGCAGATAATGCAGTTTGGGTTCGTGTTCTCTAAATACAAACAACTTTGTCTTGTCGTGGGGCAAATAACCCAGTTTGGGCTCGTGCTCCCTGAAAGCAAAAACAAATAAACAATCACCTAATCACCTTCTATTGTCTTGAATGTTTGCTTTATAATGTTACATTATGGCGTCAGGATAATGCTTATAGATTACTTCCATTAAAGGGTAAATTACAGATTTATGGAGAATAAGAAGCAATCAACAAGATGAATTTTCGCCACTGAATAACTGCCCGGCAGAGTCGGAATTATTTTTCTGCCATGTAGCATTACGCAGATTTTGCCTACCCAGCCTCAGCCCCAGCCGTTCCCCCCCCCCCCTCCCCAAAAAAGTAAGGAAACTTACAGAACGCAAGAATGCCCGAGGTCCACTAGTATCCCATAATTTAGTGCTTTGGCTATCAGTTGCTCTGGCTATGGTTGCTCGAATTTGCTGCTACTGGTTGCTGGCTGTCGATGTTTCATGGCTGCTGGAAGCCAATATTTGTCACGTGGGCAACAGACTGGCTGCTGGTTTCCCGAGTTGGCTGCTGGCTGCTGCTTCATATGGCTCCCCAATTTGCGCAGGGCCTTACAATGAGGACCGATTGCCTAGCGTGGATCGTGCAGAGTCCATGTTATCTCATTATGAATGAGTACAGCAACCTTGCATTAGGGAAATGGTAACAGATCTTCAGTTCAGGATTGGTAGGCTGGAACAGTGAAGGAACTAGCCAGAGTCTCAGGTTGAGGTGGATGACGGATCGGTGTTATCCCTGGCAAAGGACAAAGAGGCATCTTGGAGGTGCGGGAAGGGGGACGAGGAAGAACGTGCAGGAATCCAGGAGGTACTGGACTGTCATCCAAAAGGTCGGAGGACCGCTGCTCAAGACAGAGAAGGTCCGAGGTCGGAGTGAGAACATCGCTGGTAGTAACCCGGATCGGAGGAGGCGGTCCCGGAAAGCAACAATCAACAGGACTAGATGATGGCACCCAAAACTACCGCTGTAATCGAGGGAAGGGAATCGACATTCGCAAGTTCGCTGGCGGGAAAAATGTCGGAGCGGGACTGGGCGATCCTCCCAATGGGGTCGAAGTGATAGGCGAGGGAAGAAGCGGCCGCTGTAGTCACTGATGAGGCCCGAAATGACGGAACGTACCACAACTTCGGAACGCTTGAAGAAGTGCAGGAAGAAGGCTGAAGTGGAAGACAGATCGTTCCAACACGTGACTGCTTGGTACGAGCTGGAGAGGGCCTGACTGGATGCGGTGTCCGTGAGATGCGGACCAAAGCACACGGCGGATCGATACAAGTAGGAAGAGTGGAATGCGGAGCGAACTCGTCGATGACCGGTTCGGAAATAGGAATCGGATCCACCGGAACCAGTCCACGTCAGCACAAGTCCACGTCAGCAAGGAGAATCGGTGAATCCATAAGAGCTCCAAGAGCAACCGGTTGACACAATTACGCGAGGAAGAAAGATGCTGTGCCCTGCTCCGATCCGCTTAAATAAACGGAGCCAGTTCCTGTCATGCGCAGTGTGTTTCGAGGCCGGCAGGGGAGCCAACTTTCAAGCTAGGTATAATAGAGCTCCATGGGGGGAGGGGGAAACTGCTATGTTAAAAAAGGTAATGATATTTTCGTGGCAATAAAAAATACATTTTTACAGTAGTCTATCACTAGCAAACCATTACGTGTGAACACAGAATGTTTATTTTCTTTTTTTTTCTCATATTTTGGTGAGGGGTAGCACACTTTGCTTTTCAACAGTGTAATAAACATGCAAGTCAGGATGCAAGTATAACTTTTTTTATTGTAGTTACAATATTTCCGAAATACAACACGAAGCCTTGGCTTTAGCCTATGTGGTGTACGTTTTATGAATACATCGCCAGTGCAAATAATAATTTTATAAATTACAGTTTAAAATATAACTCTGAAAACAATGATAACTAACATATAAACAAGAATATAATGAATACAGTTTTACTTCAAACAAATCTTCAGAGAGATGACAATAAATAAATAAATAATGGTTATAAAAGTCATGAGTAAACATAAAGAGTCTCGTAAGAACGTTGAGTAAAAGACTGTAATATGGTGTTATCCTAGCGTTTGACCGATCACAGAGAATCCCCTGCCCACCCATGGAACTAGACTATTTATTGTCAGTGATGTCAAACTGCAAAACTACATGGCGGCTAACTAGTGACTTCTTTTTAAAACTTCAATAGCATTTCCAGCTTGTTGTGGGACCTCAATGTTATTCATAAATTCTAATTTAAATTATTCTTTGGAATTCGCAGACGATTAAAATTAATTAAGCTGTATTCTAAACTCTTTTCACGTTGTAGGCTACACTGCAAAAAGTAAGCATTTTAAAATTCGTAAGATGCATCTAAAATTTAGCTGTTTTGGTTGATGAGCCTCCTGAAAATCGTAAACCCATCTTAATTTAAGATGGAATGGATCTGTTCATTGAGAATTTACGATACCATCTATTTAAGATGCGTCGTATTTCACACTTGCTACATTTAAGATGCTATTAAAAGTAAGATGCATGCATCTGATTATCAGATAGAAAGCACACGATATAAATATTATAAATTATGCCCATGTCATTTGGAGGGTATGTCCTGTTTAAATGCAACTTTTTAAGAAAAAATATAATTTATCTGAATGAGTTAGTTGAATATTAATTACACGAATGAATTATTGAAATTTTCATTTGAAGTCGATTGCCCGATGATGATTGTTCACCGGTTCAAACTTTACTCTGATGTTGGGAACAAATATTATGTGGGCTTAGTGAGGTCTAAAGTGGCGTATGTTTTTCGGGATTGTAATATTCACGTAAATAGATTTTTTTTTTCACGGAAAAGCAAACGTTGCGCGAAATTGAGAAATTTAAGTTTCGAACTTTGTACAATCCAGTCTATTCAGAGTTTGAAATACAGTACAGTGTAATTGAAACAGATAAAACAAAATTAATTGATTTATAATATATGCAGCGTCAATGTATATAGAGAAAACAAAAGACCGTTGCTGTAGTACCGTTTTTTTAAGAGCATTAAAAAAAAAATTTCTTTTTTTTTAAAGAAGTTTTTGTAGAAAGAATTCTACATAGTTTCTAATGAATTTTTATTACTTTCTAGAAAAAAAAACTATCATGTACAGATTTAACGGACCGTCGAGTTAAATCTGTACATGATAGTGGACTGTCCTTTAAATCCACTATGGCCAAGCATGTAAACTTATTATTCAAACTAATTTTGGTTGAAATATTCTTTTGACATATACAACGTATGTACAGTCATGACTTTAGAATGAAAGCACTTCGGGAGGGGAGTGCTACACTCGACCGTCTTATATTTATATGTTTAACATTATAATTTCTAAAGCAACTACAGAATTTCTAAAGAGACTCTACAGAATTATTAAAGTGATTTCCATATAATTTCTAAAGAGGCCGTAGACATTCTAAAGATAATCTATTTTACAAAAAACATTATGTATGACTTCTAAATAAATTAACTGAACAAAACACGGTTTTACCATTTAGAAAAAAGCATTTGAGCTCGTATCCCCATACTCATAGCTGTGAAGGTACACGAATAAAAACGGATTAGAGTTTACTCGAATGAAACGAACTATAATTTGAACTCCAATTCCAGGGAACAAGGACTGTTTTTGCTCAGTGGTTATGTGAGAAAGTGAACGCAGTTTTTGTTTGAAATGTTTAATATTTGTGTGCGTGTGTATGTTTATGTGCAATTAATTTGGGTGTTGTACAGGGTTTTTTTTTTTAATATTTGTCTGTGTTTATTGTTTTATATTTTAAGTATATTTCCTGTGAGTGGCTAAATGTATATTTTGTGTGCATTTATAATTTGTGATACAAGCATACTCCTAATTAAGGCAGTTTTTATTGCCTGTCTTTGTGTATGTATTTTTCATCCTTTGTAGACGTTTTGCTGTTTACGTCGTCTGTTTGTATGTGTTTTAGATTTCCGTTCTGTTTCATGTGCGTGCGATGTTGTATTTTGTGTGCGTATGTTATTTGTGTGAAGTATCCAACCGTTTTGTTTGTTTGATTAGTGATGTACATGAATAAGTGTGCACGGAGACGTGCATGTCACAATCCTTGTTTCCTGGAATTGGAGTTCAAATTATAGTTCCTTGCGTTCGAGTGAACTCTAATCCGTTTTTCAGTATTCGTGTGCCTTCACAGGTGTGAGTATGGGGATACGAGTTCTAATGCTTTTTTTCTGTTCAGTTAATTTGTTGGCTTTTTTCGTTTTCGTTTTATTGTAATTGCTACGGCATGTCCACTGTACACCCAATTTTGTTTCCGAAAAACGAAACATTATAAATACGCATTTTTGTTCAGGTTCAGCCCAAGCTTTATGCCATGTTTGTTATTTGATGGCAATACACTAGCGTGTGTCTAGAGTTAGCATGTATCGGATGATGGGTAGTTGATTCTGAATTGTTGCAAGCAGATGCAGTATTACGCAAACAATCGCGGAAACAATTCAACTAGCTTCCCGAAGCCTGCATTGAAGAAGTCAATAAATCATTTAGTCATCTCGGCCGTCCAATTTTTGCAACCTCTGGTTTAAAACTGAAAATTAAAGTGAAAACCAAGGCCATTTCATTTTGGTTCTCGACTACGATTGAATATATCTAATGGAGCAACAGCTTTATTCTTTATTCACACTTAAGAAGAGCTCAGCGTCTCTGCTATGCGCCCTCTCTACAACTACCTTGCAGCTACCACGACAATGTTACTTTCACCGTGCCCGAGCATCGTTGCATCTTGTTCGGGTGACTACAATCCGGTCTTGTGCGCCTCGCATATTGTTACCCCATTGTTACATGTAGCAGCATTGCATTCTGGGCCCCCGCCTGTCCAGTTTTTTTTTTAATTCTCGTGCGCAAAGAAACTCTAATAAGCACTGCCTGCCGGCCGTGCTAATCACAGAATACTCAGTTTTGGAGCAAGGTTTATTAGCTAATCGTCGCTAATATTTATGACGCTGTACGTAAGCAGTAACAATTTTTAGTCCAATGAAGTTTTATCAAATGTAGAATTTTGTGTTCATTAAAATTTCACAATTTTGTTTATAAAAATAAAACTGAGTAACCGCCCACTATACATAATCACTCGTACTATAGTATACTTAGCAGCTTCGTTGATAGTGTGACGCACTCAAAAAATTCTAGTCTCTTTAGAAACCCAGTAACGCATTGTATGGCAATTAGGTTTATGCGGGATTGTAGCGTTATTAATTAAATTTACCAAATAAATTTAAACTGTTAATTGGCATTAATTATCTTAAATACGATGGACCATTATTTAGAACCCTACAGTTCACTTCAAGTTTCAAAAGTGACACAGTGTTATTTTAGACCCATAGTGAAAAGAGGTGATGGATCTTGGTATATAGGATGACGGGAACCTGTTCCTATCAGTAAGTACAGAGGCATAGCATTACCTCTATATGAACCCTTCTGAATATTGGTGTAAGTAGTAATTTTAGAGTGTTCATTGTAATGTAAATCTGTTGTACAAGTACAGTTCCAGGGCCTAGAATGATGAAGACACCGGTAAAATCATCATTTAATTTACCAACAACACCACTTACGGTTTAAAATTTAATCAACAAAAATTCTTCTATAAGTATTTTTCTTAAGGGCTGTCAGTAATAGAGAACCGGGTGACAGGCCAATACACCAAACAGGAGGATTTAAGTTCTCTGCTCAAAAATGAAATTGGGGAATAGCATTCTGCACGTATTAGCGTTTATCAGAATCCTTCGTTATTTTTATAGTTAGTTATATAGTTACTTATACAGCTCATATAGATACTTACATATAAGTTATGTAGGTAGTACAACTACTTATGGTAACTATAGATATTGTCACTTATGTAACTTATATAAGTAATAAAACTTATTTCTGATTAGTCTCGGTTTCTGATGTTAAGTAACAGCACGAGCGAGTCAAAAGAGACCCTATCACAGAAGTTTTCTATTTAGAAGTCCTGTCATACATACATTTCCCCAACTCCTATTAGATTTAGATAAACTCTATTCGCCACCTGAGTGCGCAATGCCTGCCATATATAACATTACAAGAGATAAGAAATGATAGATAATGCTTTTCAACCTGTGTGTTTGGTCCCTACAAAGTCATGCTAGAGTGGAATTTCGACACACCAGGGAAAGTATAACTGCCCATAAACAGCATAAATGAATTTGATGGGTCAAAACAACAAGTGCTGAAAACAAATTCAATGCAAGACATGAATGATTTATTTTATTGCTGGAATATACGTAAACATTACGCACTTTACAAAATGTGTTCAATTCATATCATCCTTGTTGGAGCGAAAGCATGCATCCTTATCACCCAATTTGGTCTAATTATGTCATTTAAATTAACTGGAGGAATGCACTGAATTCGAAAATTCCTATCCTCTCTCACCGCCGGACATTATTAATCCGTGTTTGAACGGGTAAATGATTGTCTTCAATAAGGGTAAATAAATTTGAATTTCCTTTCTGAGAAAGATGCATTCCCGCCTTTCAGAAAATCCTAGTTAGCTATATCCATTTAAATTAATTAAGCAGTACATTTCAGTCGAATATCTTTACAAATTGTCTACGTTTGTCGATTCACCGTTCGAAAAGAGCACGGATTTCGAGAAAATATATTTCCAGAAAATAATTTTATTTAGCCGAGGTAGAAAGAACACAATCTCACCTTTCAGAAAAGCCTAACTATATTTATTTAAGATAATTAGAAAAGTAGAAGAAATACATGAAATTCGAAAATCGATACGTATTTTTACAGCTCTGACAATACCGCTTTACCTTTAAATGTGTGTATAGGCTCCCCCTTATTTATTATAAATAAATTAGATTAATCTTGGTGTCAAAAAGATATTTCAGGAAAGCCTATGTGTGTATACATTAAGTTAATTAGAAAGCTTGGAGGAGTTCATGTAAGTCGTAAAATGGCTTTAATTCAGAATAATTTCATTTGCAAATTAAAACGTCGTATATCATAATCAAAATTTTGGGAGATAAGGGTTGGCCTGTTGTAAAATATACGGAGAACGTTTCGTGTAGAAAATATTCTGCTGACCATTTTGTTTAACCAGTATGTTATCGATCTAACAATTAAAAAAAAAAAAAAAAAAAAAAAAAACTTCGGAGGGTGGGAGGGGTGGGGGACCCAACACCCCCTCCCTATTTTTCCAGCGCGTCTTCCTATTTTTTTGTTCACTTGCAATGCATTATCGCATAAGTGGTGCACATTTGTTCATTTCTTGAAGTGAACATTACAATGTCCCTTCTTCCTACTTCAACACCTGCACAACCGATTCAGATGAAATGGATAATAGCATGTACAATGAGATTTTGTTTCTGTTCCGTTTGATTTGGTTCAGCCTTTCACTAGCTGCTGGCTGACTGCCACCCAGCCGTCTGGGTTACCGAACATGTGACGTCATTCAGTTACAACGAGCATGTGACGTCAGTTCAGTGCTACGTGAGCGCCATGGTTATTTTTAGATCATGCGGCTTGCGAGGAAGCGCGCGCTAGGCAATCGAGCCAAGGTCGGGCTTTCCCCTGGCACAGTTTTCATTGCCGAGGTTGGAAGGCGTTGCTTTTAGTGTAGGTTACTGCCGCTAGGCGATGCAGCAGCTGTAGTCGTCCAACCTGTAGACCTGACGGCGCCAAAATTGTTCTGATGACGTAGTCGGTATGAAGGCAGCCAGGTGGCTATTCACGAATGACGTCAGCAGAAGCTTTTGGTGTAGACGGCGAGCACAGGGCAAGACAAGGAGATAACGAGTTATTCGATGAATTCAAGATCTTTCGCAGCATCAAACGACTTCTTAGACGTTTTCTTTTCTTTTTCTTTTACCTTGGTCAGTTTGTGGGATTCAATCCGGTGTCCACTTGGAAATATACCCACCACGGACAACTCGACAGTGCGTCTTCACGTTGTTCGGGTTCCGATTCCCTTACAAAGTAGTCTACGCGGTGGATGTTCGGGTATTTTTCCTTCTTCTGGGTGGTGGGTACTAAAAGTCTATTTTTGCGAAAGCGATTCCTGTTTACATGTTCACTCTTTCGGCGAGTTGCTTGTCCACACATACATTCCTAGGCGATTATTACCCCAACTTTTACTATCAACATTCAAAAACCTAGATAACACGCATAATCCTTAAATGAGAATCCAACAACTTTATCAAAGAAAAAATGCGAAATACAGTGCTTTTTTTTAATCTGTAGATATGTTTTACCTTCACTTCAACATTCAACATTCACAGGGAAAATGCTTGCCTTCAGTCAAACAGGCAACACGGCAATTAATTAACCCCTAATCGTAGAAATTTAGTCCTTAAAGATTTTGTTTACAGTATTTAAAGATTTTAATAAAACTAGGTCTATTAAGTTAAAAGGCCATACCTTCCAACTATATTCGAGCATCCTGCGCAAAATAGCTTTTGCAACTTTTACACAGGTTAGATTGTATGTAACAAAGCCATTTCTGACGAGGGGAAAATAAAATAAAATGACTCTGCAACATTAGAGTGGCTTTCAAAAGCTCATGACGAAATTCCCTGATTTTTCCAGGTTTTTCCAGATCAATACTGACATTTTTCCTTGATTTTTTTTTTCGGTCTAAGGAAGGTGCAGTACAGGACTCAAACATTTTTTTTTCACATTTCACTCAAATTGCAATGACTATATGGTTTTACTGGCTGTAAGGAGCAACAATTTTTCTAGTTGTTAAACCTCCACAATCACATACTGACCTAAGTACATCAAATTCCTTTGCTAAATCAAAAATTACACTGCTCTAACTGTATTGGCAAAGAGCAGGGAAGCCATAATCTGAACAATTTACTAGAAACGCACGTAGCACGTAATGTCCCATATTACTTAGGCCTAATTAGGGTTTTCGCTTACTCAAAAATGAAATAGAAAGGACATGATGTGAAGTTTTTAAACTGAAACAGTGTGGTTTTAGAAGTAAAAAACTGAAAGCCGAATTAACTCTTCGTTGTAGATGAAAAAGATCTTCCGGAAAACGTTGAAATCCCCTGACTTTATTTGTCAAATTCCTTGATTTTCCCCTGAATTTTCCAGACTTGAAAAATTCCCTGAATATTCCCGGTTTTCCAGATAGTACGCCAACCTGGACATTTACGCGCGTCGGAAGTAATGTTGCAAAACGGAATCATACAAGAAAGCCAACCGGGAGGAATGTACCTTTAAATATTAGGTCAGATAAGTTAAATACAACAGGACTGTTAAAGGTACAGTTCCGGCAGAAAGTAAATTTACAAAACCCAGAATTAATTGTTATAGTGAGACGAGCGTCAACACTGGCATGCACGTACCTTGGTGTCTGCTGATGCACGATATCAAGTTCAAGTTTATTACGAGAGTAAATAAAGGCCCCAACGCCATACACTCTCCTCTATCTTAAAAACTAACTTATTACTAACCAGGGGTATACCGGTTCTCAAAGAGTCCTGGGTCACACATAAACCTGGGCCCCCTTACAACTATAACTACAAATGACTGGACCGGTCCAACAAAACCAACCAAAACAAAACTCCTGCTATCTAATCCCAGTACCCCCAATCACCAGGCACCAGCGAAGGGGAGCAAGCAAGGCAATGCTGGGGCAGTTGTAGTTAGGGGACAACAGCCCTGAACCTACCAGTTGCCTTACAAAAGCCTAGGACTTTCCGGATGTTAACTTTGTCACGGGGAACATGAGGGGGAACTCCCAAAACTGCAGTTAGAGGGTCACAGTCTGCAGTACACACAAAGCGACGCTGCGGAGCCCACCGGGGGCACTCAAACAAAAAATGAAACACAGTTTCGTCGGACTCACCACAGTCGCAGCGGGGGGTGCTGGCCCACCCCAGCCGGAAGAGATGAGCCCGCAACTGTGTGTGCCCAGTGCGGAGCCTGGACAAGATTCCTGCCTCTCTTCTTGATATGGCATCCAAATACTTTGGTGTAGAGACGGTTGAGTGAACGCTGTGGAGTGAGCGGCCGGTGATGCCACTACTCCACTTCTCACTCCACTCTCCTATGCCGTGACGCCGAACGATTGGATGAATATCTCTTGGGCCAACGAGAAATTCAACAACGGGGCCGACCTGTGAGGCTCCTTTCTTCGCAAGGTCGTCTGCAAGCTCATTACCAAAGACATTGCAGTGCGCCTTTACCCACTCAACCGCAACGAGGTAACCAGCCTGATGGGCCAGAAACAATTTCCAGCCAATCTCTATGGCAATTGGGTGGGAAACGTTCATAGATGCAAAACACCCTCGAAGGAACGCCATACTTGCAAGGGAGTCAGTAAAAATTACAACTTTTCGGACCTGCAAATCAAGGCTGATGTCCAGAGCCACTGAAATTGCCACAAGTTCGCTCACAAAAGCCGAAGGAACGGCTGCAAGCCGGTAGCTACGTTCAATTCTAAATATTGGGATGCAAACTCCTATCCCACCGGAACATTCCTCAACAGTGAAGGAGGCATCACAATACACTGAAATAAACTGAGGGTCACGACTATGCCTGGAATCACCGCACAGTGCACGACTCGCAATGCCGCACCAGAGCCACGGTGGGGGAGAAACACTAATGGAGGGGCAAGGAAGACGTTCCATATGCCTCTCAACAAGTAGGGAGGCTCCGATTCCAGGGGAACCAAGTAAACTCCGAGCACGTTGCGAGAGTGACATGTAGTCACGAATGATCATCGCCAACGGGTCGGTGGTGCCTCTTGCCAAGGCTCGAAGACAAACTTGAGTGAGCAACTGTTTAGCTCTGATTTCGACCGGGACGTCCCCCGACTCCACTAACAGTGCAAGCACAGGGGTAGATGGCAAGCAGCCTGTTACCACCCTCAAGCAACTGTTCAGTGACATCTGGATATCTTTCAAAGCCCTAGTGGAGGTGAGCAGCAGCGGGATGTGAAAATCAGCACGATATTAAAGGGTTAAAGGGTTTAACGAGCGTTAACCACTCCTGGTCATCTGCCCGAAGCCCTAAGGCCCAATGTCTGCAACAGCCAGATTCCCAGGTGGTCACCCACCCAAGTATCAATCCAGCCCAATGCTGCTTAACTTCGGGGATCTGACGAGAACCGGTGTTTCCAGCACTGCAAGGCCGCAGCACGATATTTGCTCAGGTTCAACAATGCCATAATGCAACAATGCCTTTTTCGCTATAACGACATTACGTTTGTAAATTAACTTTCTGCCGGAACTGTACATTCCTCCCGGTTGACTTTCATGTATGGTTAAGTTTTGCTAAATTACTTACAGGAAA
The DNA here is from genome assembly GCA_023313725.1 of Lithobius niger. Taxonomy (NCBI): domain Eukaryota; kingdom Metazoa; phylum Arthropoda; class Chilopoda; order Lithobiomorpha; family Lithobiidae; genus Lithobius; species Lithobius niger. The sequence goes on from JAHWFP010269681.1 coordinate 21,229, forward strand.
GCCAACAGGAAAGCCTTACAGGAAAGCCAACCGGGAGGAATGTATCTTTAACAGCCCTATGGTATTTAACTTATTTGACGGTAATATTTGAGGATTACAAAGGCATTCATTTTCCTATTTCCCCCGTCGTGAGAAACGGTCTTGCTACATTCACTCTAACCTATATACATGTTGCAAAGACTACTATTTCGTGCAGGATGCTCGAATATACCGAGAAGGTATGTCCTTTTAAGTTAAATAATAGGTCTGTCAAGTTAAATATTCTTAGAATTACTAAATCAGGATTCCCACCATCATAGAAACCAGGAAAACTCATGGAATTTAAACTACGTTTAAAACTTAGGGAACTCTTTGATTTTTTACAAACTCAGGAAAAAAAAATAAGATTTTAAATAATTTATTTCCCATCTAAAAGCTTCAGCCTTTTAAACACAAAACTGGTAAAATGGGTGAAAAAAATTCCTTCCCGAAATTATGGTAATTAGCCTGGAAAATGACTTTATCTACTTTGGAAAACATGGAAAACTCAGGGAAATTGATTTCAGTATTTTGGTGGGAACCCTGTAAATCTGTCACGTACTGCATTTTATACAAAACTAAGAAAGAATTGTCAATTCCGATTTTCTGTACCATTTATTCTGCTGTATGTCCTTGTACCTAATTAATTTTTGAACCTAATCTGAACCTAATTAATTTTTATGCGGATGTTTTAAAATATTTTCAAAACTCTAAAAGCCAAACATTGGCTCCCCAGACAAAGGCAAAATTTAATATAACATCTGAAGAATACACTAGCTATTTGAATTGCTCTTTGGATTAGACAGTTTCTTGAAAACAGTTGCGTACGCAGAAAAACCTACAACGCCACACACCATAATAATAAATGAACCAACAAACCAATAAACAAACAAATAAAAATCGATTAAATCACTTCGGAGCTGGCTCATGAGTGCATGTTTGCTTGAAAACGGCCACTTATAAGGGCAAGAAATAGTAGCATGAATAGAAATCTACTATCATATTCTGTCTTAACTTAATATTGTACATACTGGAATAAGAGAAGCCGCCAAGTTTCCAAAAAGGGTCATCCTTTGACGGCAGTAACATTCCTCAACCGGGGAAAGGCCGCCAAGGTTAATCATATTAGCCAAGTTAATCGCAACGAATAATATTTTGGACGTTAAATGAAAACTTGAAGATTGCTACCACGAGTATAGCAATGTTCTAGTTTTCATTTAACTTTCCAACCATTAGTCGGTGCGATTAATTTGGCTAATAGGATTGACCTTGGTAGAAGTTCCCTGGTCGTTATCACTCACTGTCTTCAAAGACCGACCCTTTTAGGAAACTTGGCGACTTCTCTTATACCAGTTTTGATTTTGGGTGGATTACTTATACCTTAGCTGTGAGCCCTTCAAACAAGCTAGCAATTTTTATTGCAAAATGTGTTGCTGCGAGTAAGAAACCTGATTTCTTTAATTATTAATAGTAGCCTATAGAAAAAAAATTTAGCCCTTACTCTTCACGTCATTTGGTACCGTGTGTACTTAAGGTCATTTGGATTTTTCTGCGGGAGTCTGCATGCAGTATACCGATTTCCTAGTCTCGCATTAATTTCAAATTAGACCAAACAAAAATTCTGAAAATGGGTTATACCGCAGACAAAATAAAGCACGCTACTACCGTAAATAAACAATAAAAAAATACTCACGCGTGAAAAAAAATAATAAAATAAGCCTTAAAAAAACCTAACGCTGGAAAGGAACAAAGACAAGAAAAACACGTGTAAGCTACCAGCGTCGCAATAACCTGTTAAAAAAAAGCTGTAACGACCCGAGAAAAAAATCTGGAACTTTTGTTGCATGTATGCTGATGGCTTAGACGTCTGTATATCTTATACCTATTCCTTCAGAACATTAAGTTTTCTTAAGGCTTACATCTATATTTTATACTGAAGTATTTTTTGATACTATTAGTATTTTGTGCTAGATATTTGTGATGAATTAAATAACTGGATTTGAAAAAAAAAATGAATCAAGGTTTGATGAGATAAACGAGATTGTGATAACAAGTGGATGAGCAAGATTTAAGATAAAGAAGATCGAGATTTAAAATTGGTTCATTCATTCGATTTGCAGGCGAGTTCAAAAAGCCCCAACAACAACAACATAACATTATTAATATTACTAACAATGCAATGACATTAAAATGACTATCAAAAGGACTTGGACCTTTTAATGCCTACAAGTTTTGGTATTAAAATTTTTTAAATCCTTGTTTTTTGGGACTTTGGCTCGCACCTTTTATCACCCCATTTTATAACGTATAAGATCTCCAGACGAGAGGAAAAAGTCCTATAGAACAACAACAACAGAACAAAAATATTGTAGTCACATTAAAATAGCTTTTTAAAAGGCCTTGGTTCTTGTCAATACTTACACTTTAAGTCCTAAAAAGTTAAAATCGGTTGACTGGTTCGGTCTTCAGGTGTGGATAAGAACACAACAACTACGACAACAACCACACAAACACCACAACAAACTCCATAACAAACAAACAAACAAACACCATAACAAACAAACAAACAAATACCACAACAACAAACAAACATCACAACAACAAATAAACACCACAACAAAACAAACACCACAGCAAACAAACAAACAAACACTATCCTGTGGAGGACAAATGGCTCAAGTCTTGTCATTAAAATTTTTAATATGGTAAAAGGGTTATGATACGACCCAAATACCGAATTTAGTTGTTCTATGCCAATTCTGTAGGAAAATATTGGATTTCAGAGGTTGACGATTTCAAACTTAGCCTACAGTTGCTGATTTCTTCCTGTAAATACTGTAAGCTTTTTAAATCACGGAAAACTACTGCCCCCCCCCCCCCTCCACACACACACACCTACTTTTTATTATTATTATTTTTTTTAATAACAGTTTAGTTTGCAGTTCTCTTATACCAAAGGACTACTTCTGTGATACCGGGGCTCGTCACGAAATACGAGTCCTTGACTGTTGCCGGTCAATGGCTGTCATTCGAATTTTACTGTTTTGCCGCTTTTTTAAGTCACGCCATACACATCCGGGACTAAAAGAGTCGCGTCACGCATCACGTGTTGCTTGTTCGGCTAATCTGGAGTACGCTGCTACAGGCCTACTCTTTCCTACCTCGGATTTACATTCAGGGTGAGTGTTGCGTTTCATGTTCGAAACATTTGATTCCATGATTACTGCATCGGTCTTCATCAACTGGTTAAACTGTTAATTTATTCTCATTGTATACGTTATGCTCACACAGTCCTTGTCATACGTGTTCGTACGGCCTTCGCTCTAGGCGGTCAAGTTATATGCAAGCACAAACTGATACAGTTACGTTTTTGTCTCAGACGGGCTCCGCCATTTTGACCCCGCCCCAAAGGCTGTTTCTGGATCGTTCGTTGCTTCCAAACACTGAAAGCTTCCAGGTGTGCCTGTTGCAGTAGTCGTTATTTATTTTTATTTGCACGTTTAATTTAAAGAGTTTGTCAGCTACCCTGGGAAGTGTGTGCGCGTGCAAGTGCGTTGCGCGTGCATGGTAAACACAGATAAAATACATTCAGTGGAGGCTACGCATTCAGTGGCTAAAAGTAGGTCACCATTTCGAAGCACGTGGTTTAGCTACCTTCTGAGACGAATTCCACATGCTCGGTAATTTATGATGATATAACAACCATGGCATCTGATTTCAGCTGTTGTTGTGTTCATGTATTTTACTTTCAAAACGTCGAAAACTGAGTTAAATTCCACCGGCTTCGAAACATTTTGGCAGCTCCCTTCTGATCAGTTTGTGCAGCTGTTGTGTAGTTCGTGTCTTGAAATTTTTAAACCTTCGGAAGTTAGTCAAATTCCACATGATTCGAAGTAGGCTATTTTGGCCGCGTCCTTGTGACCATTTCGTGCAACTGCTGTGTTCGTATTTTGGAATTTTTAAATCCTCGAAAACTAGCCAAATATCACTTGCTTCGAAATCGAAGGTACCGGTAGGCCTAATCCATGATGGCAGCTCGATCGTGATCAGTTCTTGCAGCATTGTGTTCGTGTTTTCAAAGTTTTAAACCGCCCAAAAACGACCAGATTCAACAGGCTTCATAATTTAAGGTAACGGTAAGACTAATCGAGTATGGCCAGGGCCAGGCCAAGAAATGATTTGTAGGGGTGCAGGCGGTAATTTGACACCCCTTTAGCCTCCAAAAATCACTGTGATAATTTTGTTAACTATAAATTTGTTGCATTTAATAATTACTTGCCTTACAAATTTGCCAACAAGTGAACATTTTCAAGTGACAACAAGGAAAAAAAATAGTAGAATAATAGAATAGTGGAAATTTATTATTACCAACTGTGGATTGGAACAATTGCAAATATGGTAACGTTTTCATTAAAAAAAATTCTTGAGTGCTTTGACGTTGGCAGATCTAGACACACGCTATAGTGCGTCGCCGCCAAATAACAGGCAATCATCCCATTGTAGACATCCGAATGTTAAAAAATTGCCTCGCTAACAGACATGCGTCTGTTAACTGTAAGCAACTAAAAGCATATTTTGGCATATTGAGGATAAATCCCAATGCGACAGAAATCTTTCCAATTGTGGTGAATGCAAGGGGAAGGTGCAGGGATAAAGAAAAAATAAAAGTTAAAGGCTGAGTGTCAACCATTCATAGAGAGAAAGATGCGTCAGTAACGTTGTTTTTATGTTACTGACTAGCTGGTAATTAGTAACTAGCTAGTAACTCTGGCCCCATGTTAAATCCCATAGACTCATTGCTCATGGTTAGCGCAAAATTGAGATGGCCTACGTAGCTGAACTCTTGCACACGGTGCATGGTGATCCGAGTATGGTCCTTTGTTTGGTTTGGGGGTTGTAGGGGTGATGACAAATGTGTGGGAGGGGTTTGAAATTCGCCACCAGCGAATTTAAATTTCGTTTCATTTCCAAGTTGCAACTAAAGATTAAAAAACAACAATGGCTTGAACAATCAACACTGGTCTTTAGATTTATTGTAAAAGCCTGGAGGAACTAAAAACTGAATTGTAACGAAGTACTAAATAAGCAAGCATTGACGAGTTGAATCTTTAGTGAACTAGCCTTTGTTGCAATAAAGCGACAGTGTTAGCGCATTGTTGCTGAACCATCGTCGAATGTAATTGTACAACAACGATTTGCATTGTTAGTAACCGAGCCATTATTGTGCGCGCATAACGAGCCATTGTTGGCGGAAATATTTTTTGCTCCGACGTCGTTTTTAAAACTTAATATCTGCAATAAATGTCTTATTTGTTTATCTTAATTTTAACTCTTTCCTTTGGATCTTTGTTCAGCTGCAATAAATGTATTAATTGGGAAACACTGATACGTAAATATTGATACACAAACATTGATAGCGGTAGTAGATTTACTTACGCAAGTAAGAACCAAAGGCCTTCGTTTTCTTACTTATGTAAGTATGAACCCCACGTCTTCGTTTTCTATGCCTAGAATTTTTTTTCTTAGTATAAAAATTAATAGTTGTTAATTTAAAGTGTGAAATAGTTTAATAATACTTTAGAAACGATTTAGGATACGTAAATATGAACAGCGATTGTATTTTTACTACCTAAGTAAGATCCAAAGGCCTTCGTTTTCTTACGTTAGTAAGAAACCCTCGCTTATCCGTGGTTCTTACAAGTGGTAAGACAATGGTTTCATTGTTGCAGTAGTGTGTCTTCATGATATAAACCCACTGCTGCAACAATGGTCCAACAATGAAAGAGTTTTACAAATAAATAAACACATCAAAACAACATAAAACATTGTATTGTATTTTAAACATTTTTTTTAAAACCACATAAAAAGAATTGCAATTTAAAAACTAGTTTTGTGCTGCTCGAGATAACGTTACTGTCCAAAGGAGGATGCAAGGGTTTCTACAGCTGTGGGAATAGAGTCATGATGACACAATGAATGGATGCGAGCATGGAATTTCGTTGCATCGCTGCCGAAGCCCACTCATGAGTTAACTCCTTAGGCCAAGGTTGTGTCAGTGTCGCATTTCAACTATATTTCTTCCTTTCCAACTATTCCATTGCAACACCTAGTTGGATTATACATTATTTTTTAGTGTGGTGCTAAACGGGGCATTAAAAGTTCATTGTTGTAACGCAGCTTTATCTGACCACAACGGAGTCGGAGTATTATCATTATCACCATCGGGAACGTAGTTAGTAAATCTGCCGTAATCTGACCACAACGGAGTTGGGGTATTATCATTATCGCTATCGGGTACGTAATTATGTAAATATGCTGTAATCGGAGGAGAACATGATGAAACATCAGGTGGAGAGGCGACCTGGTTAAGTTGAGTATTGTTCTATTCACTCTTAAGTGCCTTTTTTTGGTAATGATCCGCGCACAATGATTCCCAAGTTCTCACATGCATACATAAAGATGCAAACCTATTTACTTTGCCTTTTGGACTTATATGTCAGGCTGCCTGAGTGTGGAATCGAACCCACGACCAAGAAAAATGTTGTATAATCCTTTCACAAAATTCATTTTGGTGACTTTTTTAAGGTCAGTGTTACAACAAACACTTCAAACCCACAATTTTTGCTTTATATGTCCTCTGTTCTACGCACCTCATCAGCAGTATCGGTCTCCGACTTGTTCAATAATGAGGAGCTTGATGTGGTGGAAGAAGGTGCCAATGAATTTTTCACTGGGGACCACAACATCTGTTAATCCACGGCCTTGAAGTGGATGCCGCATGGGTACACGTTGGCACAGGAAGATCGTTTGCGTACCTATGTTTAATACTCTGGGCTGTTCAGTGCTTTGGCTTTCATAGTTGAAGTTCGAAGTCTCCCAGTTCTTCTCTCTAGAAGTCATATGACAGAGTCAATGATGGCTTCACCTAGAAGCACTTTCTGTCCTGGAAGCCTGTCTACACCTGGGCGGAGACCTGTTGCGTCCTAGGTGGGACCGTACGAGCTCCTCTGGAATCCATCGCCGGTAATTCTGGTCTTACCCTTCTGACGCCTTTCTTCTGATGATCGGTGACGACACTTGCTTCCCCTCTGCCTCCCTGACTTGGAAGTAGATCACATTCCCTGTGAGATTAGGGTGGGATTCGGAGCTTTGGTTGCTCGATTATCTGCCATCCCCTTCACGGGGCCAGCGGCTACTTGCTTGGCTGTGACTGTGACTGGTTTTGGCTCCTTTGACGGCAACTGTTAAACCTTCTAAAATGAAACCTTCTAAATTTCCAAGTGTTTCGAAATTTAAGGTTGACCCAATCAGTTCCTGCATCGGTTCTACCTTATATTGCAGGAATTTAAATTGGCGAAAGTCTAACCAAATTTCACCAGCTTAAAAAGGTTACCTGCTTTTACTTGTTGAATACGAGTGTACTTTATGTATCTACAGCAAATTTTGTAAATATCAGAAAATGTTGCTAATCGATTTTATTTTTCTGTACAGTTTTTTAGAGAGGGTATAGGCTCCAACTAAAATGGGTAATCACTCCCGTCGTAGCAAGAGGACGGAAAGGAAGAGATGGAAGCCAAGAACGAATCCAACGCAAGCGGATGTGGTAAGAAGCAATTGAATCTACTTAAAGCACTAGAGTTGTAGTGTACATTCTAAAAATTATTTACACACTCCTGATGGTTTCAGCCCATCAGGAGTCACGTCGTAGGGCATAGCATAACTAACTAGTGTTTCTGCCTTGTTTTTATTTTTTCTGCCTGTCTTTACATTTCAAGAACTAGAATTCTTTTTGCCTTGACAGAATCTAATCCAAGTATTATTTTCAAAAAGTAATAGAACAAGACACTTAAGTGAGCCGTTATCCCACTTGCAGTGGTGGCTTACTTGTTCCATGCAGCTAAATGAACTTTTTAATCGAATCAAATTACAGTGGATGTAGCAATTGATTCTTCGAGGATGACATCACCCAAGATACCTTACTGTCGAAATAAAAGTACCTTTCTATATGCCATGTAAACATACATTACCTAATTTTATAGCATATCCTTCCTTTGAAGGCTCGTTTCCCTATAGAAGAAGAAGTTCGCTTCACTGCCGTGCTCGCAGCCCCCACACCATTGCGCATGCGCGTGGGCCTCTATATAAGGAGCCGCCTCAGCGATGGGCGTCTTTCTTTCTTCCTAGGCGCCACAGCGTGTGGTTCTTTCTCTCGGCTCTCCCACTTCTCCTGTTACTACTGTACCAGAACCTAAAAGGTTCTCGGATGCACTCTCAGTTGCTTCCCGCCTGTTCTAGCCAGTCTCTTCGGCTCAGGTGCGCTGGTATCCTGCACCAAGAGACTCGTGCGGACTCCTTCGCTTTCCTTCGCTCGACCTGGACTCTCCCTAGATTTCAGACTCCACCCCTTCGGTCTCCGCAGCAAGTGCATCCACGGACTCCTCTCTGGATTTCGACTCCGGTCGTTCCCTTGCTGGCTCATCGGCGTTCCGTCACAGCCGCGGCATCCTTCTAGTGCTGCGGTATCCTGCCTTCTCATGTACTCTACTAGAATCGTCCCGGACTTCCTCTACATGGATTCTCCGGTCGTCATCGTATTCCCGAGTTCTTCAATATTCCTGCCATTACAAACTACCTGGGCCCCTTCGTGCAGCTCAGCGGACTCTTCCTCTTCTCTTCCTGTTCGGAAGTCTGACTCAATTTTTTGGGACCGGATATCATGGCCGCCTCGTCTCTCTCAGGCGCCTCCACCTCGTCGTCACGGACGTTCCCATTTTGCTAAGTCGTCTCGAGTTCATCTCAATCGACGGCATCTCATGGCTACTGCACATTGCACCGCTTCCTGGACTTTCACTTTGGTCAACGGACCACGGAATGTTGTGGTGTTCTCCTGTCCACCCTTCAGCAGACTACGACAGCCCGGGTGTCTTCAGGGATTCTGGCCAACCAGGCGTCCGGCTTCCTATTCCCTTTCTACGCTTCACTAGTTCAGTTCCTTCGCAGCCAACATACTCCCAACCATCCAGCGATCCGACTGAGCACTCTCCGCCGCTCCCAACGGTCAGACACCCTGCCAGTTCCTCCTCCAGTTCAAGCCAAATGGCGTCCGCATCACCCTGCCTCCTGTGCGCAGAGTTATGCATCTCTTCCTCGCCCCCGACATCAGACTCTCCTGCACCAACTTCTCGCTCACCTCCTTCACAGGACCGGTCTCCGAACTTTCTTTCCCCGGTCGCCGGCCACCATCTGTGGTTTGCGGATTACTATTCACGGCATCACAAGACTTGTCACAAACAAGATTGTGACTCTGTCCGGACGACAACCTTCTCCAGGACACCCAAGACGGACACTACCTGCATTACCGTCATCACTCCACCGTCCGCCCGGTCTCCTCGTCCAGACACCTCATCTTCTGTCTCTGACATTATGACTACAGTCTGGACTCCTCCTTCCCTGACGGACTCCGGCCTCACCCGCAAGCTGCGGACACCATTATCAGTCAATATAAGAATGCTCTTTCTTTGAATAAAAAACCCCTTTTCTTTATTATCATTTCCAACAACCAAGATCAACATCGTTCATCTAGCAAGATCCTCGTCACTGAGGCTCGAGCTTCTCATCAGACGCCGGCATTCCCCTCTCTACATTACCACTTCACAGCCTGACTAGTTGCACTATCACGATTTACCTACCCTTGGGTGGTCACACCTCTTCTGTACACCACCACGCTCTGCCGGATTCCTTCCAGTTGCCGACACAAGACTTTCCGTGCGAGCAAGGAACTTCGAGACTCTTTTATCTTAACATCACTACTGCGACACTGACTTGCAGCTTTGTCCACAACCTCCGTTCTCCGCTCACTCGTCTCGGGCTTTATCTTTACTCAGAGAGTGCCAGTCACTTCACAAACATGCCTTGGCAACCTTCGGCCGATCTTCGGAATCCGCCGTCTCGTCTTCTTCATTTCGGACTCCTGCACTCCGTGCACGACTCAATTCCTTCCTCACCGTCGGATCATGCGGACTCCGCCTGCCCATCCTGACCGACTAGCCATTGGACAGATAAGGAAAGGAAAAGGGGGGATGTCCATACAGGGTTTCCTCTGTGTACCCACTTCACTTCAAACCCTACATGGACATCTACCTCCCAAGACTCCTGGGACACTCCGTTGTTTGACCGTCCCTCACATGGTGGCACTTGCACACTGTTCGCGCGCTTCCAATGGGTTTCTCCCTACAGCCGTTAACGGTTTTTGCTGTGAACACTCTTTAACCTCCGTCATGGCTACCCCGCCCGAGGATCCCCTGACCAACTTATCTCAGGATCCAGCTCCTCAGGACGACCAAGAAACATTCACACCAGTTGGGGGCCACGTTGGTCATTATACCGATCCAGTTTAGTGCTTGTGCTTGGAATTTGCTGGCTCAAAACTCCTCCTGGACCCGCATCCATGCTGCCAGTTTCACCGGTCTTGCGACTGGTTCACTCGTAAGTGTGTAGAGGTTTGGGGAAGTGGGAGATACTAACACGCAGTAGCTAATGTATGGGGTTGGTTTAATGTAGGAAACTCAATAATAAATAGACGTGTTAGGTTGGGTTCTATATTTGATGGTCAATGTAAGATTTTGTACATAAGCTCAGCCTGCCACGACTTTACCAAACAAGCTATAAACAATTATTAATGTAATGGATGGTGATAAATGAATACTAAGGATATGATGACTTAAGTGGGGAGGACTGGGAAAATTGGGGAGGAATAATAATAATTTCTAGTTAAGTTGCCAAAAGTTACTTACAGTGATGGAGGACATGGACGGAATGGGGGCTTGGAATGCATTATTGTGATACCTAATACTAACAATATGTTGGCTAGGCAATGTACGAGCTTTACAATTGGTGTAATCTCACGATACATTATATTGTAACAATACAGTAAGTGAGTATAAGAATAGAAGCAGGGCACAATTAAGATCTTCATCCAAGCTCAGCTCAAGGGAATTTAGATGCTGGGTCATCAGTCCCAGCATCAGGTCGTCCAATATTGACGTTGGTAAGAACTAAGGCAGGATGAGTCACTACAAGTGTAGTGTGTGTGAACGACTAACTAAAGATGAATGGACTGTCATCCTTCAGCGACATACAAAAGATTTCATTCAGAACCTCAAGCGTGATCAACGTCGTGCCTCTCGTATCTTGGACTCCCCTGTTCCTGCTTAGTCATCAAAGAAAGTTTCCTTTGCTCCTTCAGCAGAGTCCGCTTCGGCTTCCCCACCGAAACTTCGTGCCAAGGCAACTCCACGACTTCCGATCAAGAATAAGCCTCGATCCTTAGCTTCCGAGTTCTCTTCAGACTCTACCCTGTCTCAGACTATGTTACTCTTACACGGAGTTCGCGACTCCCGTCCCTGGCTGAACTACAAGCTTCCCTCCTGCGCAGCCTCCAGCTTTCCCCAGACGATGAGGCCCACCTCCAGATCAACCTTGCTTCTCTGGATTCCGAGTTCCGCACGTTCCATCAAGAACTGGACTCTGTGTGCTACAAACTCGACTCTCTGCTCCTCAGCAGCGTCCCTTGTTGCCCTTCAACGAACAAGTGATGGACACGTGGACACCATCCGTTTTCTTCGGACCGCAAATAGCACCTTTGTCTCCGACCTTAACAAGCTCCAGGACAAGGCTTCAATACTTCATTCCTGGAATATCCTCTTGAAATGAAAGTGACCAAACTCTCTCCGCTACCTCCCTTCCCGGTATGGAGGGATGATTACTATGCCCGATCCAGCACACGGCGTCCGCGCGGAAACCAATCCTCACCTACTCCAACCCACTCGGGTTCTTGCGACAGACTGTTCCTCCCTTCTACTGTCCACGACACTGTCTACGATTCAAGCTCGTCTAGTGAGTCACCTGTTCCCCGTTCATCGGTAACATCTTCCCAACTCCGACCTCCGACACCGTTACAGAACCAGAATCCGCCATGCTTCTCACTGCCAAGCCTGCAGTATCTTCCTTCATGTACATCAGCCTCCTCCTCTACTGGACTACAACAATTGTGGTCCTACACTGTATGTCAATATGACGACAATCCCACTTTTATCCCTGTTTACTCTGGGCTTATTCAAATTCAGTGTTCGTCAACATCCACAAGGGATCATCCCTGCCTGGATTGCCATAACCGGGCTAAAGGTATAGCACTCGGTTTCCAAGTCCTGCCTTTAAGAACTATCTTTCGACCGGGAAGTCCCTTCTTCAAGTACACTTAACCTTGTTTTTCTCCAAACTTACAGTTTCGGACAATAAATCTACTTAACTTGAAGATCCCTTTCGGCACCCAACTACTACTTTACATCGGACTCCCTGGCATTCGGTCTCACCTCATTCCACTGGCAGACCGCTCTTTGGAACTTTAGAAATTCATAAATCAAGAACAACAGCACCACCTCCAGCAGAAGCATGAAGATAGGACAGTATCAATGAAACACCCAAGTTATTCCACTGCCTTCCTCCGGACTCTCCGTTCACAACAATACTTATCCCGTACTCTCTCTCCCCTTCCAAGCCTAAAACGCTTGTAGAAACCAATGGACTCTGATCACTGAGTGGTTGTCTCAAAACGTGACCTGTGTTATTCTCATCTCTGTTTACACTGACCCCCAAATGCCTCACCAATGACTCTTCCCGCTGCTTCGGACACCCTTCACCGTCTTGGACACTACGTTTAGAACATTACTTGTCTCAGACTCTCTCCTCCTGCGAGTCTGAACACTTGCGGACATTAAACGGACTCCGGTCACTGGGTAATTGTCTCAGAAACCTACCCCTGTGTTATTCCCAGTCTACGTTTCCTCATTGACTGACAACTACCTCTCCAAACCGACTCCCCGCCGTCTCGGACACCCTTCACTGTCTCAGACACCCAGCAGAATCTCCACTTCCTGCCGATACACAACTTCCAGCATCCTCACTTACATCTGGATTACCACCTCTCACAGGTACGGAGAAAACTTGTCATGTTTGCATGCTTCTCTTTTTCCCTCTGCCTAGCCCTGAACACGATTTCCTTCCCCCTATGGAAAGCTTGCCGGCCTCTGACATCTACTGTCAAGCCTGCTTAGATCGGTTCATGGGGTACTTGTACTCTGGGGCAGCCAGCTCGCAGCATGGGCTTCAGCACCCTCGGCATCCACCCCCTTTGGATGAGGTCTGCTATAAAATTAGGTAATTTATGTTTTCATGGCATATAGAAAGTCCAAAATACCAGGTAGAGCTGGTTGATTTTGGTTTCTATTGCCGTTATAAAAACATACATTACCTTGGCCCGCCCGGCCTCCCCTCTCGGTCGCCTAGGTAGACCCTGAGTGGCAGAAAGAATGACGCCATCGCTGATGCGGCTCCTTATATAGAGGCCCACGCGCATGCCCGATGGTATGGGGGCTGCGAGCACGGCAGTGAGGCCAACGACTTGTTCTCTAGGGAAAACAGCCTTCAAATGAAGGATATGGTATAAAATTAGCAATGTATATTTTCATAAGGGCAATAGAAGCCAAAATCAACCAGCCCTACCTGGTATTTTGGACTTTTCTAACTCGTTAAGCAATTCTTATGTCATTCATTTTGGCTCCTGGTGCTCCAGCTTTTGTTGTCTGAAGAGTGTAGAATTTAGTTAAGAATTTCCGTGATTAATTTATCCCAACCAGGAAAACTTCGACCTGAAGCTATACCTCCAACGGGTCCAAAATGATGAAATTACTTAATAAATCAATCATTAATTAACCTTAATTAAATTTTATTTTCGAGTGTTTGTGGCGTGTTTGCACAAACACATAAAAATAGAATTTTTGAATTGTGCTGTTTTTAATTAGGCTAATTAGTTTTTTTTTTAATTCTTGGTTCTTTTGTTCACAAGCAGCTCAATTCTGGAGAAGGTGACATTAACCAGGAGATGGTGACCGATCCAGGCGACCTTGTTAACAGCAGAAGGGTATGTAACCAATAAAAAATCTGAGTGTAAATAAACATTGATGAATTTTTAAATGTTGAACAATTTGAACTTATACTGAAGCGATACTATTTCAGGGTGATCCTGTAGGATAATCATACATACTCTAGACTTATGACCGCATCACTCCAGAGCAGAGATGGAACGATTGTGTAAAAGAACTAGCAAACATTATTGCCGTTTGAAAGTGGCGTAGATATCTTGAAGGTGGCGTCATCATCATATTCAGTGACCACCATGCCCTCTCGATTTTTAACGAAATTTAACTTGCCCTACAAGTAGATTAACGAAATAGGTAGACGCTAAGATCTGTTTCTTCCTCTGCTCCCATAATCACACCGCAGATACCTTGTCTAGATGGTATACAAATCTGAGAAAGCCTACCTCAGTAAATGAATTACTCAGTAACCCAGTATGGTTTACAAACCGGTCAAAATGCCCTTTTTTTACCAACAATAATTACCTTTGTAATCAGATCGTCATTAAGCAAGTTTCCCTCGATTAGATTCGGGCAGAAATGTTGAATGATGAATTCAGTCTTGTGTACTTACCGGTACTTACTTTGAGAATGTAAAACCAAAGAAATAAGGTTTGATTTGCCCTCAGTTCCTAGATTTGTAATGAATTATGAGTGAAAAATCAACCGTGAGCGAAGGATTTAATTACGTAGATGTGAATAAAAACATACCAACAAAACAAAATACCAGCGCCTCCTGGTTGATTTTTGTTTCTATTGCCTACACGAAAACATTGATTACATGCTTTTTATGCATTTCCCTCCTTCAGTGTGCTCAAACCCTAGCGAAACTTTTTTGTGTTCTTGCCAGCCTCGTAGCTTTACCTTGTGTGCATGCGTGGCACAGGCCCCCTTATAAAAGCGTCTGATCCGGACCATGCTTAGTCATAACCTTGGTAACTCAGAGGGGAGGCCGGACGGGTAAAGGTGCTATGCTCAGGCCAATGGTCCGTGAGATTGGATGATCAGCCAGAGCATGTGTCCACATGTAACTACTATGGATTGCTTACAGTTCACAGGGTCTGTTGACTCTGTGGCAGCCAGTTCGTAGCTCGGGTAACCGTTACCATGGTCCCACCACCATCGGTGACGAGGTCTGCTTTAATACATGAAAGGCAGATAATGTATATTTTCGTCGGCTACAGAAACATCAAAATACCAGGGCCACCTGGTTGATTTTTGTTTCTGTTGCTTATGTACAATTTCGTGTAAGCAACAGAAACAAAAATCAACCAGGTGGCCTGTGCATAGCACAGCGCTATGAGCAGGAGCCACAGAGTCGTGCCCCATGCTGGCCAGCTGACTGATGTGGCCAGGTTCGAGAATCGTAGAGCAATGTGGGCACCAGCCGTAGGACCGTGAGGCCCATGCCGCAGCGACAGACCGATGCGCCCAGGTCTCAAGACAACAGACGAGGCTAGTCCCCACCTCGGACATTCTTGGGTGGGCGTTTGCTGTGACCGCGTCCATTGGAGATCCTTGTCTTTCCAGCAGTCAGGTGTTGCTAAAACGTTGTTGTTACTTACAACAACAACGTAACGTGACATCAACGTAACGTAACGTGTTCTGGGCTAACGCTAATAAAGCTAAATAGAAAGGATAGCTCGCATTACCTTAAGGACGTGGGGAAGTGCTGATGGTTCTAGTAGCGTCTTTCTTCTGGGGACCCGTAGAATAGGCGCAGGGCTCTGTGGCAGGGCACCAAAGCCTACTTCTTGATGCTATTATGGTGCCGGAATAGGTCAACAGCTGTTGGGCCAGATGTGGCCGCCTGTGCACTGAATGGCTCGTTGGTCTTAGTGGGGCCACAACCTATAGAATGGTAGCTGGTGACCAAGCTGCCGAACGATGTGTCAGTCGTATAGAAGCCAGGTTCTTAACAGTGGCATGGATAGAGGACCACTACCGCGTGGTGAGGCCAAAGGAATGAGAGTTTCTTAAAACATAAAACTCATGATATATATAGTAAAAAGAACGTAGAACACTGGTATCGTAAAACAAAGGTGGGCCCAAGGCCGCTATGTCACAGTCCTCAAGTGCTGGGACCGCAGCGACTTTATTGGGCTGGAGCTATCTATGTTGTAGCACGGTAGGTTTGGAACTACTGCTGGAGAAAACAGGTGGTCGAATTGGAGTGTAGTTTGGTTGTGCAACTAAGGGTCGGCCCAGCAGGTGACGAAGATTGTCATGAAACTGTTACGAGGGTTTAGTAACCTTGATGATTTCTAGAGATGAACTGTTGTAGATGAATAAGGCAGATGAGAGCAGTGAGGGATCGGCTTCTCAGCGAAAAGAATTTAGCACATTAAGGGAGGCCCCAGAAACCCAGGGCTACTCCTTTAGACAGGCAGCGACATGCAGCGCAAGGTATACCAGGAAATATGGGGATGAAACTAGGAGCGTCGTCATACTGCCACACACTGTATGTACTGAGATCCGCAAACGAGCTAGTAGAATTAGCTGTCGACCAAGACTGAATTATGTGTTGAACGGGATGGGTAGGTAGAGTTCCAGACTTTGAAAGATTGTTTGTTTTGATGATGACGGTAGCGGACTGTGTAAGGTGATACCTGGCAGTACGGGAATTCCCGGTACACAGATTCTTTAGAAGACGTGACAGCAGTGGTCTGTGGTGCATGGGAGTTAGAAATCACGGAAGACTGGTCCAAGTGGCCGATGTAGAAAGGCTGTACAGGGACCGACACGTCTTGGATTTAGCGCATTGTTGGATGCGCTAGGGTAGCTTTGAAGGCAATGGTGAGAGCCAGCAAATCTTATATTTCACCAAGATTAATTCAGCCTTAAAGGCGGTGACTCGCTGGTGCAGGTGGTCTACCTCAGATGCCAGCGTGGCACTGGAGGCCCGATGAAAATCAACAGTGGAAGAAAGGGCCGTACTGGCTGCGTGTAGGTTATCATGTTCTTCGGCAAAAGAGAGCGCTGTACTTAGGCAGTGTTCACATTCAAGTGGGCGAGATCATCAGGGGAGAGGTGATGGCGGCCCGTAGAACTTCTGAAGAGGGAAACGGGGTGTCCAGCTGAAGAGAGGATCCCGAAGAAGACTGCATGGCAGGATGAGCTGTGGGCGGTGCGGTGCGGGGGTGGTGACTTGGTCTCGATCTTCCGAGAGGGGGCGTCATTGACTGGCACACCCTGACGATGATCTGGTGAAGAGGTGTGTGTAGTCATGCAAACAGGGCCTCATTTATGTTTACGTCGAGAAGCAGACGGTGAAGAAGATTGTCCAGTCGGGTCATGTACAGCCGGGGGTTGATCAGGAGATACCCCCGGCGTTAGGCCTGAATGGGCCGATGAGGGCTTGCTGGCTGAGGTTGTTTGGCAGTTTGTGGCTGACTTCCGAGATGAAGAATCAGTTGGAAGGCGAACCTACGGCTGTCATGGGCACAGTGCCTGAATGAAGAGTTTTCTCTGGCCCGCTTTTGGGCCTTTAGGCCGAATCTGGCCTGAGACCTCTGTTGGTGTTTGAGCATTTCCAGCCTTTTTTTCCTTTGATAATGTCTTGCAGATGACACATTTCTTATTTTACAAGTCGCAGCTGCGGTGGTACTGGCACACGAGATGTGAGTCGAAGTGGGACCGTGGCACTAAGAATTCCGAGCAATGGCATCGTTTCAGGAATTCAGCACAGGTGGAAGTAGGTCCATTGTGGAAACTGGTCCATCTTGGTCATCCAAGTTGTCTGATGGGTCGGCAGAGTCATCCGGATGTGGATGATCCATTGTTGAGAATGTTTAAAGTTGTACACAAAAACAGTTCGGAACGGCGAAGCGATCACTGTGGAACAACGGTGGCTGTCAAAGCAGGAGACCAATTTCTCACCAAAATGTGATGTATGGGGAATCCCAGAGAACCGCTAAGGCCATCTGTGGGCAAAAAAGGAAAAAGAGATAGAGAAGAGGGCGATTACTGATGCCAAAAGCGGACCAACAAGACAGCTAGAATGGCCCCTCAGTAGTGGCAGGAGACCATGTTAATTCGTTTAGGGTTGTTGCGTTCTTCGATGAATGTTGTTCGTCATCTCAGTTCTTGCTGAGAGGTTGGTGTGGGCGCCTAGGTCTAGCTAGTGCCAGGCTGTCTCTCCCCCCCCCCCCCCACTTTTTTTTTTGCTGTGCGATTTTCGTTCGAAAATGAAGCTGCCTATGGTCTAAGGTGGGTGAATTGCAAGGCAAAGAGGCCTCCCGTTAGAAGGGGACGCTCTCCAGGAAAAAACGGGCCTGCTGGATGTTTGTTGCATAATACATCTTTGCTCTGAAGATGGGGTCAGTGGCCCCTTTCTCTCTGTTGCTTCTCTCTGTTTTTGTTTTGTTTGCATTGGCATACATGACATAGTGGAAGAGTAACTTGCTTTATTGCAACAATAAACGCCGGATAATGAAACAGAAAAGTATTGAACGTAATGACATGGAGCAGTCCCAAAGTTCCCAAACTGTGACCAGGATGGTCTTATAGCGGCCTCACGGATGGGGGGGGGGGGGGGGGGGGGGGCGAAGAGACTGAGGAAGGTGGCATCTGCTGGGTAGTGCAAGAAATGAACGGTGGGTCTGTGGATGTGAAGGCCAGTGGGGATGAGGGTGAACGTTAGGCACTGCATTGGTACTCGGTGATCCTGTTGAGGGAAGTAAGCATGGTAATTCCCATGATGCAAATGGTGGTCCGGAAGATGGTCACTGGCAACCATGGTCGTAGCACCGGAAAATCCAATGAACCGGCAGGAAGAGGCTCAGGAAAGATGAGGAAGGCTCGGGAGGATGGTGGGCCCAGACAGCCCCAAGGGATCGAGTCCAAGTTCGAGACAGAGCAGACGTGGTGAAGAAGGAGACAGCACAAAAGGCGGTATGGAAGCTTCTCGAAGGATTGGTTGGTCCGAGGTGGAAGTGAGGACCATAGTGGACGGGAAACAGCATCCATTGGGCACACTTTGTGGGTCGCCTGTGACCGTGACTGTTTCAGAAGCGGAGAGTGCCGGGCCCCGAAATTGTAGGAAAGGGACAGGCAATCTTGTTGGTGCTGGCATTGGCAGAGGTGTTGAACTTTTGAAGGAAGCTGACGATTATTCGGTCAGGGACTGTGGCGCCTGTGCAGAACGAGCAGGGGCCGCTAATGGGCGGTTAAGACGTGACCCACGGAAGGCGCCGGGCTGAAAGAACAGGGGTGGTTGTGGGGCCTGAGACGAGCGGAAAGTCGCTTCCTGAGGTGCCCGTAGTGGTGGTCTGGAAAAAAAAACGGCCCGGTGAAGGAAGACAAGGACCGTCAAAACATTGGCCATGCCTTGAAGGGTTTGAAGAATATTTATCGTCCCATGCGACGAGGTGGAGCCGCTTGTGAATTCCTTGGTGGACGAGGGACTGTTATCATGGTAGGTGGTGGGCCGACTGAGGTGCCAGAAGGTTAGGTTAGGTAAGGAAGTGTGCACTAGGGTTTGAGCACAATGAAGGAGGGTATGCATAAAAGGCAGGTAATGTAAGTTTTCGTCGGTTATAGAAATGTTATTTATGTGCCGAATTTTAAAATTCTAGTGCCTCCCTCATTATCGAAGAATATTATTCAACTAGTGAATGGCACCCTTACTGGTCACCTTTCGACATTTATTAAACCACTAAACGCACCTTTTTATTTCGTTTACTTTGTTAAATGCACCGTAAGGTAATTACAAACTACGTGCAGACTACCAGAGTTTGTCAACTTACACGTCAAACCCACAGAATGCTAAAACAATGAAAGATCTGAGACAAACGCATGGGATTCGGTAAAATTTGACTGATGCTATATTTTCATCCTAGCGGCTCTTGTCTAGTGGAATCATTGGATGAAACTTGAACAAATTAAAAGGCAGAAACTAAAACTGACTAAACATCGACGAATGCTCAAAAAACAAATACCTGTGTTTGAATTTAACCATTCCTTTCAAAACACATACCTTGGTTCTTTTCAATTAAACAATTAATGAACCTTTACACTAATGTGGTTTCACTTTTTGCGCATCACGTTAACCTTTAAAACAGATTAATGAGTGTTACCCTAAGATCAATTAGGTTCAAAAGAATTCTAACTTTTATCATTCAAATAGTTGCAGTTTTTTTGGTTCTTCGTTCACCATCGACAGTAGATGAAGCCTGAAAACAAAACTTTCAAATGCAGACTTTCTGACAACACTCTAAGGAGAAAAAGCTGAAAGGAAATACATGAAAATGTTAACTATCTTGCGACACTCCGGTGAAATGCAGTTTTTAAAGGTTTTCTTTTTTATGTGTTGCTACGTTTGCCGAGTTTCGCTTGATTATTAAGTATTACACAATTGGCAATATTATTTGGTTCTGAATTAAGGATGCACCGAATATTCGGTAATTATTCGGTATTCGGCCCATTCGGCCAAAAATTCAAGTATTCGGTATTCGGCCGAATACTGATTTTGGCCGAATAGTGCTATTC